>CM055759.1:7397192-7509692 GCA_029465975.1 Dallia pectoralis
ATGGTACAATGGGTCTGTCTCTCACTGAGCCCGTCTCTCTGAGCCCGTCTCTCTGAGACTTCAGTGTGCATGTTAGCTGCATTGCTAAAGGTACACACTGGTATCTGATATCCTTGTTGACACAGCTGAGTCCCAGTAGTGTGGCCTATAGTGTAACCCTACACGGGTTAAATGGACCGGCTGGTGTCCTGGTGCAGTCTCAACTACTTGGAGCTCAATGCCCTAAAGACAGCGGAGATGAGAGTGGACTTTAGGAGAAGCCCAGCTGACCTTTGTCCCATTGTCCTCATCGAGTCCATCCTGACCTCAAGAAATTGGCAAGACGTTCGTCGTTCGGGAGGGAGGAAGCCCGCATGTGCCCCCGGGGTCACAATAATGAATCGGCAGGGTCTCTGGATGAAATGGTCGCGTGCGTCCGGTGGCTGCCCCTGACCGCAAGAGACTCTAGCAGGTTCACTATCCACCGGCTGTCAGGCTATATGGAGTCAGGCTATATGGAGTCAGGCTATATGGAGTCAGGATATATGGAGTCAGGATATATGGAGTCAGGTTATATGGAGTCAGGATATGGAGTCAGGATATATGGAGTCAGGCTATATGGAGTCAGGATATATGGAGTCAGGATATATGGAGTCAGGATATATGGAGTCAGGATATGGAGTCTGGCTATATGGAGTCTGGCTATATGGAGTCAGGATATATGGAGTCAGGATATATGGAGTCAGGTTATATGGAGTCAGGCTATATGGAGTCAGGATATATGGAGTCAGGATATGGAGTCTGGCTATATGGAGTCTGGCTATATGGAGTCAGGCTATATGGAGTCAGGATATATGGAGTCAGGTTATATGGAGTCAGGATATGGAGTCAGGTTATATGGAGTCAGGATATGGAGTCAGGCTATATGGAGTCAGGATATATGGAGTTTGGCTATATGGAGTCAGGCTATATGGAGTCTGGCTATATGGAGTCAGGATATGGAGTCAGGCTATATGGAGTTTGGCTATATGGAGTCAGGATATATGGAGTCTGGCTATATGGAGTCAGGCTATATGGAGTCTGAATGTCAAGTCGGTCCCGTATTTTTACGCCTGAAGGGACCTCAGCAGGCCATTTGTCTTACTGTTATAGCCAAGGTGGCAGAAAGTCACAGCTCAAATCCAGTGGCGTTGCCTTCTAATTCTCCTATGTGTATATATATATATATATGCATTTATTTTCTTATTCTTCAGGATGGTATAGGCAACCCTCAAGCCCTAACACACCACCTCGTCAATTTCATCAGCAGGTCTCTCCTGGGGCCAGGCATCCATCACGTGCCTTCTCTTTAATGATGCATATTCTCAACCACACTCATACATCATGGTTTGAACACACACACACACACACACACTATAGCAAATCACTGACAATATTATGGGACAACTAATCCTAAGCATATATTCACTAGACAGAACCAGAAACACTCGCAGCTGCATGCACCTGTCATTAAATCCCGCGAAAATGTTGTCACCGAGATATAAAACAATTGTGCGTCCAATGCATTACCTTAAAGGAGATGTCATAAAACTCCCCGCTGATACTGAGCGCCGGGCGGCTGGGATAAACCACCCCGTTAGATGCGCCTGCCGCTCCGGTTCCTTTCCCACTTTTGCTGCGCTTGTTCGGAGACGCGTCGGGGCTCCTGGAGGTCCCTTTGCCTTTCGTGTTTTTTTTCCTGGACATGGTGAACTTTTTTGCGTGCCGATTATAACTTGAATGCACTAATAACGTGTCACCTGTTCGTGCAAGTCCCGAGCCTGTAGTTTTGGTGCGCAGGTATTCAGGTGTGCAGGTTGTGCGTGGAGCGCATTCACATGTGTAGGTACTGGGTAATATCTGCCTGCCTGTTCCAACTGTGCAGATCCAGACATGAGCACGGACTCACTCCATCTCCCTCCCCCTTCATGCACTATACGTGCTCGTGTTAAACCGTGGCACGCACGCACGCATTGCACTATAAGGCATTCGTGGGAGCTTATTTAAGTAGGCATGCATGCGCCATAATGATAAGTTGCTTTATGAGTCAGAACATTTTAGGGGAAAACATAAAAAACTACAAACATCCCAACTTTGTATTGAAAGGCTTGGTGTCCTCGATGCTGGTTATAATGTGTACACTTTCTGAACAGTTGCATTACCTAAATCAGATCCTTTATCGGCACCAGGACACTATTCTCAACACCAAACATCTCAACTACAATTTAGAAAATTAATTAAATTCTGAACACAGGATGAGAAAAAGATATGTAAAAAACAAACGCATACAAATATGTTTATACTGGCAAATTGGGGTACCTTTATGGGCAATTTGGTAACAGATTCTTTGTTTTTTGGGTTGCTTTTACCTATATGCTGAACCCCAGGTCTGTCCCAAAGAAAAGACAGGTCGGATGTGTTTCAGCTCTTTAGGAACTACATGTTCGCAAATCTACAAGTCAATTGGATAATTTGGTAACAGGCAAAATGTAATTTTAGACAAATGCAATAGTAGTGCCTTTGTTTAGTAAATTATTTTGTGTTCCCAATGACATCCCAGTGCAAAGTGATGTAAATTCCCACAGAATGCCCTTTTAGTTTCTCAACAACAACATATTTACCATGAAACGTTTTGTAATTTCACTTGCCATCATGTGCACTCTGGTCTGTGTGGGTCCTAACGCCCGAGTATAGTGACGGGGACACTATACTGACAAAAAGCACCGTCCTTCGGATGTGACGTTAAACCGAGGCCGTGACTCTCTGTGGTCATTAAAAACCCCAGGATGTCCTTCGTAAGAGTAGGGGTGTAACCCCGGCATCCTGGCCAAATCTGCCCCTTGTCCTCTGTCCATCATGGCCACCTAATCATCCCCATATATATACTAATTGGCTCTATCATCACCGTCTCCTCTCCACCAGTAAGCTGGTGTGTGGTGTGCGTTCTGGCGCAGTATGGCTGCCGTCGCGTCATCCAGGTGGATGCTGCACATTGGTGGTGGTTGAGGAGATTCCCCTTCTATGTAAAGCGACCTTGGGTTTGAGAAAGGCGCTATATAAATTGAACGTATTATTATTATGTCTTTGTAGACTAGGGCCATTGGGTGTAATGTAATATCCAAACATCTGTCACACATTGAACCTGTTGTCCTCACTAACATACAGACACGTTTTTTTTCCGTATACGTGCACATATTTCATTTCACACATTATTACATAGAGTAGTAGTAGATTACATTGAGAAAACACGTTTTTAAAACACGTTTTTAGCTTTTACATCTGAATTCCTTATTCTTTGCAAATGTCCCGTTAAACCTGGCTCACTATTTATTCTGTTAAGCAAGCATTAAGTAAAGCTAGATGCTATTTTCTCATAATTATTTCTCTTTTCTTAAGCTCACATCTAAGCCGACTGTGCGAGAACAGCCATTACAATTGTGAACAACCCACACCACTTACATCAGTCAAACATTATCCATGTAGAATAGGTCCCATTTGACTCAGTTTCTTTCCCGTTGATAATGATATACCCGTGTACAACCCTGTGTCCTGCTTAAATGTACTCCTGGCAACAAAAAGCAAGTACTTTATATAGCAACACGTGTCATATCCACTTCATGAGTGATTCAGATGCCGAATAAAGGTAGCGCAGTCAACTTCTGATAAAGATTCCCTGAATTCACATTTCTTTTTATAGAGCGTTTGGCGAAATGGGACGTTGCATGCCAGAAAAAATGGTTACTATGGTTATGTCAACATGTCAATAACATAAATAGCTACGCTCACTTCCTGTGGAACGCAATGGACTCTTAACGGTTCACTTTCTACTTTGGAGGGAGAGAGAGCGACACTATTATCTCCAGAACGAGATAGAACAACCAGGTAAATTCACCAGGGACACGGGTGTGCCACACAACTCCACCAGGGGCAACACGCCCATTTCCCCCAGGGGCAGCGGGTAAAACGCCAACTCCCCCAGCGGGTAAAACACCATCGTCCCGTGGGGCAACATAAACGATAATGAACACTATAAATGTGGATATGGCTGTAACGCACCGATAATGTGTGAGCACAAGTAGCTAGGCATCACCACTGAACACTTTCTTCAGGTGAATTAGACATTAGTGATAAGGTGGACACTGTAACATAGGGTCAAGCTGGGGAAGTAGTGCATTGTGGGATACAGACAGCAGAGAAAACATTGTGTCAACAGGGTTCCTCTAGATTCCCATCGGCACTCGTTTAAACACCTCGACAGACGCCGGTCCCTGTATTTATCGGATCCCTGTCAGACTCATGACAACACTGAGAGACAAAGCATTCTGGGTAATGTGTACTGTTATCACAAAGCCACAGTACATTTAAGGACAACATTGTCCCAAATATGCCTTTTATTATCAAAAGACAACAACACCATTGATTATTGCTCCGTTGCGGTTTGAGCTCATCGTGACTGTCGACACCTCAGAACTTCTGTTGTGACAGGACAGCGAACATACTAGCAAAATCATTTCCAGGAAGGAATCCTCACACAGACGGGTCAAACGAAACGCCAGAGATTCGATTATCACATTTCCGGGATGAAATTGAATCCCGACATCAGCTGTCTCGTGACTACACCATGTCAACGCATTAGTTTTCATGCGCGTGTATAATCTTGAACGATACGAGGAAAGCCACCGTGCCTCACGCCGCCATCGCATTCAGGTCAAAGGTCAGGATGGGGCCAGCTCCGGGACTTAAAGTAGCTCCTGAGAGATGCCAGGTCCACAGCGGGGAAGTATGTCCCAATCCGTTTCCTCACCCACCACTTTCCCTGGGCAGCACTGGCACTGCCAAGCGGGCTGAACTTATATTTGAAATGTTCTCCACGGACCCACCTGGGGAAGCCAGGAGCAGAAAGGTAGAGGTGGTCAGTTGGGGGAACACGGAAAACCGGACGAAAAGAAAACCGGCCAGTAGAGGAGGCTAGATGACAGCACGAATGGGCTCTGTATAAATGTGAGGCTAGCATGTGCAGTAACAGAGACACACACACCCACACACACACACAGCCACACACACACGCACACATCTTGACAGTTTTATCGTCCACTCAGCATCTGCACACTCCTAATTGGTTATGCTTTCTACACAGCTGCCTCCAACTAAACAACTGGCCACTTCAGCAGCCAGAATCAAATCAAATGTATTAACCACGGAAACACAAACACAGTGAGCGTCAAACAGAACGCCGTCAGAACCTAATAACGAACAGCGCTGCCGTGGACAACTGGGTTCGTGGGCTTTAAAATTAACAGTTGCATTTCTTTTCCGTCAGGGTGTACCTGGGGTTCTCTCTGCCCTCGAAAGGGTTGTGTCCCAACAGGGAAAGTGTAGATGTGTCATTGGCCAACAATCTGCCTGCGATGTGGATCACCCACTCACTTTGTTCATATGTCTGGGGGAAAAGAAAGGAAGAAAGAGTGTGAGAGAGAGAGAGACAAAGGAATTGTAATAATGAGCTAAGACCTCAATCCAAAGAAGTGTACACTTTTAAACGTTGGAATATTGAGCTGATGTACCACATAAACCTGCCCTCGCTTGCCGGCAAATGTCTGGCTGGGATTTTCTCGGTTCTGGGTTCGTATGTTCACCAGCGAGAGAAACCCTATGCCCCGAGAAGGGCACATTAAAACAGCATGCCACACAGTCACAGCCTCTGGCCAGAAGTGCACCTGAGAGAGCTGTTGAGAACAGGTGTAAACAGCAGGAGTGTGGGCAGCCTGGGCAGCCAGCCCTGACTGAGGTAATTACACCACTGATCGTTCTGAACCAGACTGGAACTAGGAAAAGAGAAGTTAGCCGATGACACAATGTCTAGTGTTTCATAAGGGGAAGACTGCTTAATACCGAGGCAAAACAGCGCCCCACAGTGGCTATTGGCTGTAAGTGTCTTAGAGCTCTACATCTGGGCTTGTCGGCACTTCTGATCGGGGTTTTTTGGAGTGGCTCTCTGTACAGGGAGGCACGGATCCACAAAGGTGAAGCAAAATAAAAGTAAAGCAAGAAGGTGCATTTCACGACGGAGACTCGACGATTACAGTCCTACGATCCGAGTTCACCTGGAACGCGGCGAACCATATGAGCCAGTCGAGCCTGTAGTGGTAGGGGGAGACGAGGCACGGCCGTCGGGTCAGGTCCCCTGGCTTACACAGCAACTGGTACTCCTCCCACACTGCATCTGGGTGGTTAGGATCCACACTCAGTGTGCCCTGTAGAATCACCTCGGCCCTCTCCTTGGTGATACTGAGAGAGGGAGAGAGAGTTTAGAGAGGGATGAGAGAAAAAGGGTTAGAGGGAGGGGGAGAGAGGGAAGGAGAGAGGAAGGGAGGGAAGGAGAGAGGAAGGGAGAGAGGAAGGGAGAGAGGAAGGGAGAGAGGAAGGGAGAGAGGAAGGGAGAGAGGAAGGGAGAGAGGAAGGGAGAGAGGAAGGGAGAGAGGAAGGGAGAGAGGTTAGAGGGAGGGGATAGAGAGAGGGGGGGTTAGAGGGTGGGAGAGAAGAAGAGATGAGAGAGGGATGAGAGAGAGGGTTTGAGGGAGGGAGGAAAGGAGGGATAGAGAGAATAAAAGAGAGGTTAGAGGGAGAGAGAGAGAGACAGAGAGGGAGAGAGGGACGGTTGGAGGGAGAGATGGATAAAGAGAAATTTCAAAATGATGTACAAAATAGAAAAGGTGGAGGGGTTGGGATAATGGATAATGTGTTCCATTGGGAGAGAATTTGGGATATGATGTGGGTGTCAGGATTATGGGAAGAGAATTTGGGATATGATAGGAATTTGGGAATAAAAACAGAGCGAGAGGAGACCTGCCGAAGGCCCCGTAGGTGTTGACGATACGTAGCGGGTCGAACGACGTGTTCATCACCTGTTTGGAGCTCAACAGGTTCAAAACCACGGGAACGCTCAGATAACCAATCAGAACGCCCAGCGCCACATTTACCACGCGACGAATCAGCATACCTAGAAGGAGACGATGGAAGAAGAAGTCATATGTAATGCATTTGTGTATTCAGATGTTAGTGTGTGTGTTGGTGTGTGTGTGTGTGTGGAACTCATCAAAGTCAGACAGAGGGGTTTAGCATGAGGTCATTTGGGCTTTAACAACTGGAGTAGCGTAGTGGTTCAATTTCCCGCTACCTGTCTCGCAATAAAAAGCCAACCTGTCAACCGACACATGTTAAAACCATACATCAAATTCTATACCGGCTGTTTGACTGAAGTCATTTACTTTAATGACACATGTTTTTATTCCAAAACAGCCATAACGCAGGTAGCAAATGTCAAGTCCACTTTGCAGATGTATTACCCGTCATAAAACTACAGCCATTAGCGAGTCCTGGGAAACCAATTAGCGAGAACCTATTTCTGCTTTAACGCTAAACATGTGCACCTCATTGCACTTAGATATAACAGATATGCACACTCTAACGCGTGCCTGGTCCTGGTCCTATCAATATCACAAATAAATAAACATGTCCCGACATGTTTTTTACAACTCACTTTCTAATGCTTAACTCCTCCCTCTACTCAGCTGTCCCTCTACTAATCCATGCTCCTCCCATCATGTCCTTATCCGTAACTCCTCCCTCTACTAATCCATACTCCTCCCATCATGTCCTTATCCGTAACTCCTCCCTCTACTAATCCATACTCCTCCCATCATGTCCTTATCCGTAACTCCTCCCTCTACTAATCCATACTCCTCCCATCATGTCCTTATCCGTAACTCCTCCCTCTACTAATCCATGCTCCTCCCATCATGTCCTTATCCGTAACTCCTCCCTCTACTAATCCATACTCCTCCCATCATTTCCTTATCCGTAACTCCTCCCTCTACTAATCCATGCTCCTCCCATCATGTCCTTATCCGTAACTCCTCCCTCTACTAATCCATACTCCTCCCATCATGTCCTTATCCGTAACTCCTCCCTCTACTAATCCATACTCCTCCCAACATGTCCTTATCCGTAACTCCTCCCTCTACTAATCCATACTCCTCCCATCATGTCCTTATCCGTAACTCCTCCCTCTACTAATCCATGCTCCTCCCATCATTTCCTTATCCGTAACTCCTCCCTCTACTAATCCATGCTCCTCCCATCATGTCCTTATCCGTAACTCCTCCCTCTACTAATCCATACTCCTCCCATCATTTCCTTATCCGTAACTCCTCCCTCTACTAATCCATGCTCCTCCCATCATGTCCTTATCCGTAACTCCTCCCTCTACTAATCCATGCTCCTCCATCATGTCCTTATCCGTAACTCCTCCCTCTACTAATCCATACTCCTCCCATCATGTCCTTATCTGTAATCCTCCCTCTACTAATCCATGCTCCTCCCATCATGTCCTTATCCTTAACTCCTCCCTCTGTATCGCTGTGCCAACTGCTGGGCACATACAGTGGGCTTGGTAGTGTGATTCCAATGCCCCCACGCTGGCCGGCCATATGTCCAGACCCGTTAACTAGCTGGTCTGCTCCAGATGTGCCCGTAGCCAGGTGTGGGTGTCGGAGATGGAGGAGTGTGGGTGGGTGTATGGGTGAGTGGGTGTAGGGGCGTGACCTACACTCAGTGCCCCCTTCTATAGGTACTAAGTGTGCACGTATGTGCGTGCCAACACACACACACACACACACCTAAACCCGTCTGGTAGAAACATCAGTCAGGCCCGGTGTAGAGCTAGCCAGTCTGAAGGCTAGCGTAATACGTTCTCATCCCTCTCTCCGAGAGACATCATTAGTCCCAATCATAAAACACACCCAGACAGGATAGCAGAGTCACTGTTACTCCAACTGGCTGGAATTTAATACCCAGAAATTCCAGGATAATACCCACAACACCATAGCTCTCCTTAATATTTGTCTGGTCTGAGGCAAAGACTGGAACGGGAAGTCAATAGATCAAATGGAAAAGACGCATTTCTACGCTACGAGCTCTGCCACTGAACACTACAAGGTTCGCTCAGTATAATTCCCAGAACGTGGAAGGAGGTACCTCTGCTGGGTTTGGGAGATCGTCCTGAAGCCTCCTCAGCCTGGAGATCCAGTACCGTTTGCTTGGCGCCTCTGCCAGACGGGAAAAGGAACCCCAGAGACGCATCGTCAAAACAGGCCAGACTAGGAACTATGGTCAGCCAGTTGAGAAAGCTCAAGTTTCCACTCACTATCAGAGCACCCTGGAAGAGGGGGGTGGATCGGGAGAATGGACAAGCAGGGGTGAGTTGATTCCTCCAGAAGGTACTGTCAAGCAGCTAGCATGAGTTGATTGATGAGAATCATCTGCTTTGGCTAATAATTCAGAACACTTAATTTCCTGTACTCATTCATATGCAGCTGGCTCCGACAAAACGCTCTATTCATCTAACGGACATCTGATCCATCAAATGGAGCCCTGGAGTTGCCATGAAGGAGTCACTATGACCCACTAGGAGGCTTTATGACCAGACCTGGGTGGGTTTTGATACAATTGCAAATAGCTCAATTACAGCCGTTCCGTAATTATAGTGACAGTGAGGCATTGCTTCGTTTTTTTGTCTCTGCACTCCCAAAACTCACACAATGTGGATTTGCTTTTTTCCTCAAGGAAGCCAAAAGCGTAAGCTTAGAAAAACAGTTTGGAATACAATTCAAAATAAGGAAAGCACTGGAAAGAAGGAAATCCTATACAGTCTGACAGGCCAAAGAATACCTCTACAGTGCAAGTCTAAGAGTGAGAAGGCTCACTAAAAAATAAAGAGGGAAAAAACTGGCAACTTGAACATTCGACAGGAGGTAGGTGGAGACCTGGCAGTCCCTACTATTCAGCCAAGGCTTCACCAGCAGAACTACAGGGACTACTCTGTAAAGTTAAAGCACCAAAAAGAGCTACTCTGTAAAGTTAAAGCACCAAAAAGAGCTACTCTGTAAAGTTAAAGCACCAAAAAGCGCTACTCTGTAAAGTTAAAGCACCAAAAATAGCTACTATGTAAAGTTAAAGCACCAAAAAGCACTACTCTGTAAAGTTAAAGCACCTAAAAGAGCTACTCTGTAAAGTTAAAGCACCAAAAAGAGCTACTATGTAAAGTTAAAGCACCTAAAAGAGCTACTCTGTAAAGTTAAAGCACCTAAAAGAGCTACTCTGTAAAGTTAAAGCACCTAAAAGCGCTACTCTGTAAAGTTAAAGCACCTAAAAGCGCTACTCTGTAAAGTTAAAGCACCTAAAAGCGCTACTCTGTAAAGTTAAAGCACCAACAAGAGCTACTCTGTAAAGTTAAAGCACCAAAAAGAGCTACTCTGTAAAGTTAAAGCACCTAAAAGAGCTACTCTGTAAAGTTAAAGCACCTAAAAGAGCTACTCTAAAGTTAAAGCACCAACAAGAGCTACTCTGTAAAGTTAAAGCACCAACAAGAGCTACTCTGTAAAGTTAAAGCACCAAGAATAGCTACTCTGTAAAGTTAAAGCACCAACAAGAGCTACTCTGTAAAGTTAAAGCACCAAAAATAGCTACTCTGTAAAGTTAAAGCACCTAAAAGAGCTACTCTGTAAAGTTGAAGCACCTAAAAGCGCTACTCTGTAAAGTTAAAGCACCTAAAAGCGCTACTCTGTAAAGTTAAAGCACCTAAAAGCGCTACTCTGTAAAGTTAAAGCACCAACAAGAGCTACTCTGTAAAGTTAAAGCACCAACAAGAGCTACTCTGTAAAGTTAAAGCACCAACAAGAGCTACTCTGTAAAGTTAAAGCACCTAAAAGCGCTACTCTGTAAAGTACCTAAAAGAGCTACTCCTAAAAGAGCTACTCTAAAGTTAAAGCACCAACAAGAGCTACTCTGTAAAGTTAAAGCACCAACAAGAGCTACTCTGTAAAGTTAAAGCACCAAAAATAGCTACTCTGTAAAGTTAAAGCACCAACAAGAGCTACTCTGTAAAGTTAAAGCACCAACAAGAGCTACTCTGTAAAGTTAAAGCACCAAAAATAGCTACTCTGTAAAGTTAAAGCACCAACAAGAGCTACTCTGTAAAGTTAAAGCACCAACAAGAGCTACTCTGTAAAGTTAAAGCACCTAAAAGAGCTACTCTGTAAAGTTAAAGCACTTAAGAGCTACTATCTGCATGGACCTCTCACCTGAAACAATATCTGCAGGCTCCCGTTCACCATGCACATGGACATCTCACCTGAAACAATATCTGCAGGCTCCCGTTCACCATGCACATGGACATCTCACCTGAAACAATATCTGCAGGCTCCCGTTCACCATGCACATGGACATCTCACCTGAAACAATATCTGCAGGCTCCCGTTCACCATGCACATGGACATCTCACCTGAAACAATATCTGCAGGCTCCCGTTCACCATGCACATGGACATCTCACCTGAAACAATATCTGCAGGCTCCCGTTCACCATGCACATCCGTCGACCCAGAAAGGTGAAGAACGGGACGATCAGCTCAATTAAATGATTGGACAGAACCTCAAAGCGATGGAACCACCATGGTGACTGGTGCATATAGTATGACATCGGGTTGGGTACCGGCTGAGTCTGGAGGGAAGGAGAGAGGAAGAGATGGAGAAGAGAGAAAGAGATGGAGGAAGAGACGTAGAAGAGAAGAAGAGAGGAAGGAAGAGACGTAGAAGAGAAGAAGAGAGGGAGGACGATAGGATGAACAGAATCAGAATGTACCGGACATCTCCAGAAATGACATAACAGAGGATCACAGCTCATTTTGGGGCCTGGAGACGGGTGCCATCGACCCACCACGTAGTGGTGAGAGTAGTACAGGTGTGTTAATATATGTAGGATAATACCATAGTATGAGACTGAAATTACTCTCCTCATGAATGGTAAATAGCTCAGAAAGCGGTTTGTTGGTTTCCTTCATCGCTTTCGCATGAAACCGCAGGACAGAATAATGTGGGAAAACCTTGTAGAACCGCGCTCTCGTTCAGGAACGTTTCCAGAGCTAAGTACAGTGACTATTTTACATATATCATGAGTGAGCTCTTTCACTACAGGGCCAGACTGGGCTAAAGTCATATTTGTGTGTGTGTGTGTATTGCGTCTGCATCTGTGTTCGCCTCTGTATGTGTGTTTGTGTGTTCCCAGACAGCCTTGGGCACCAAGCCTGCGACCTCAGATAAACAGCAAACAAACCAACAAAAACTAAACCTCACCCCACCCACTACCCAGAACGCACTGCTCTGGGGTGGCTCTGCCCGGAGTTTGGAAGTTGAAAGGGAGTACTGTGTCTGTTGGTTAGGTGGCAGATCTGACCTGGTGCCTGTACCGTCCAGTAGGAGGGGGTGAAATGTAAATCTGGAATCTTTACTGGTTTGGAGCTGGCAGGTGAATGTTGACCTGCAGATACGGTCCCAACCGCCTGCACGCATGCTTTCTCAACTCAAGGTTAACCAACATGGAACATCTACGTGAAACTCAAACACTATGGAAAATATATAATCTTCCGAAGGCTTTTTGTGGAACTGGATAACAAGGCATTCATTTACAAAATAAGGCCAAGTCCTAGATAAACATTTTCAGTTTCGTCAATGTGGACGAAATGGAGTTGTGATCCAACGTTCACCCGGTGATGGTTTGGGTGAAACTGGGTGTGAGAGGAAACAGATCTGTGGTGAATAGAGGGTACCCTCACATCATGACAGACCAGTATGCATGTCCCAGCCACACCACAGGACCCGGCCGCTGGACCCGGCCGCTAGACCCGGCCGCTGGGACATGATCACGTTCAAGGATCATATTCACTCCAGCCAGTCAAGCTCCAGAAAGACCTACAGCGTCTCCCTGATCTCTGTCATCACATAGGATGCATCAGAGCATCTCCCAGTAACCTGCGTGGGTTAGAATGTGACGACAACACACTGTAATTAGCGTGGTTGCTCGCTCGTCTGGCTTATAGGCTGGGTACTCGCTTAAGCACTTACAACTGCTGACGTCTACGCTTCCTGACGCTGATGGATCGAGCGTCAGGAAGCGTCTGCGTGTCCCGCAGCCGGTCCGACGGAACCGGAGCATTCGTTCTAATGGCGTTGTTCTGGGATGTAAGGACAGGACAACGTTGACAACAATGGCTTTGCTTTTGTCCAGGTGGAGATGCCAGAGTTAGTCCCGGAACAGCCAAACCAACGGAAGGAAAATACCCGCGAGTTGAGGTAACTATCTGGGACTAAACAACTCAAACACACACACCTCGTAGTGGTAGTCCATGCACGTCAGGTCCTTCCAACAACGATCGCCTCTGATCTTGATGAGGCCCTGCAGGACAGAACAAGAGTTTGTGTCGATAATTCAGCTCAACTAAAGGTGATATTTTGAGTGACGTATCATCGGATTCTCACTCGAACAACATCTCATGCTCCTAAACCTCGTTTCTCCGTTGAATGTCCGTCGGTTCCGTATCCGATTAGCTGGTATCCGATTTTGCATGGCCTTAATGACCATGAAACCAAACGTCACGCCAAGAAGCATGATATCAGGCAGAGAACAGGTGTCTCTTGTCCAGAAAGCCAGGTGAATTCCATTACTGGAAGAAGCTGAGATAAGGTAGAAGACCCAGTTGATTTCTGGCAAGACATCAAACAAATCCCTCCTCCGTTTAACACATCACAATGCAGCACTCTGACAGGCATTTGTATCGAGGGTTCATCAATCCAATGTATGAAGCCAGCCAGCGATAAACAGTTTTTGGGAAAAACTAAACTAAAACTCAATTGAAACGAAATTGCGCCTAACGAGTGACTTACTACATACAACAAAACAGCGACACGAACACACAAACATTCGCCGGCATGAAGGACTGACATTCAACAATGATCCACAAGACAGGGAAATTAAATCAACATGGTCATTGGGAATGATATGACACACATGAATAGGGGGACCCAGGATGATGATGTGTGGCTATAACATAGGATGAAGCACAAGTCCCATTTGGCAAAGCATAAACACTGACAACTGCACGACGCCCCTGGAATCCAGCGGTAACAAATACGTATTCAAAACAATTAGGGTAAATAGGGAAATAAATCAGCATGCTGGAAACGAAATCAGTAAAAATGATTGTGGCCTTCTGTCCTTAAAAAAGTCAAATATGTTTCTATTTGGCCAAATACTTTGAGGTGTGTAGCTGGGATATTGGACTGTCAATATTGACCCATCTGCTCGTCACAGGACATGGGATATGCAGTGACTCTGTTTAACTTGGTTAAGCCAACAGACATCATTTCTGGATTTCTGCTTACCAGTCATTGGGTGTTGAGCCGAAATTCCCGTAATCCAATTTTGTCATGAGGATCCGAGTATCTTTATTTCCCATCATCCTATATTCTAAACATGGAGTTATACAGTTTTCCACTCCCCATAGACCATAGTGTGTCCTGCAATGAGTACAGTTTAACAACACTTACGTTTCGAAAAAAAACTATTTTACACACGCCACTCTAGCCGCAGGAAGAATTTCTTTAGTTAACACAAATAAAAGTCCAACGACAGGTTTAAAAACTGGCGAATAAAACAGTGTGAGTGGGTGTAGGCATTTATTCAACCCAGATTCAAACCTCCAGTACAAATACATCCTAGCCGTCCACACATGTGACTCCAATAAAACGCTGCTTGAAAGTTGTTACACAGTGCAAAGTCCCTCTGTTTCCTCTTTTGGGGGGCCACACGCTGAGATTGATACTCAATAAAAATACAGAGACGGTGGCAAGCAGTGAACAAGTGTCGAGGCTGGTTTGGGGGATTGTGGGTAAGGGACTGAGCAGATTAGAGAGGGAGCTGGGTGGCCGTTCATATGCAGACCCAGTATATGTTATGAACCCAGACCCAGCAGGTGGGCCGCAGGACGCCCCTTATTATCCAACATACAAACATACCAGCTCCACTAGCTGACCAAACTCAGGTAGCCGATGTCTGGGGAGGCCAACCGGAACTCGTTAGTCTGTTAAGCCAATATACCGTCATACAAGCTTGTTACGTTATCCAGTTTGTATGACTATAAAACTAATTGCTGAAACAGAGCAAGAAGACGAGACAAAAATGGGTTTGGATTCCTACCTGAACATCGTAATGACTCGGTGATAACCCATTGACCGGGTCAAAACCCCAGAACCATAAGGAACCATTACCGAGACCCAATGAGGCTCCACTTCCCCAATGACATTCACATTATAAACAGAAATACCGTACATTGTGGCGAATGGCGAACGAATCGCACATCTTGTCAGACAACAGTGGCAGTTAGGTCAGAGTCGACCCAATAAGGAAACCAGATGAGTCATTTGCATATTTCCCTCCAAGTCTGTCCAACGGTTGGTGTTTTCTAAACCCGGTAGACAACTTCCATATAAACACAGTGAATGGCAAATAACAAAAAATTCCATTTGTTTTTTTCCACAGACTTGGTGAACATTTACTTAGCCACCACCTTGCTGGTCTGTGTCACACCAATATCTGTGCACGTGTTAGTGCGTGACGGGGCTGTGGCGCGCTATGCTAATTTCAAACACGTTATATAATTCTGAATCACTCACGGCACCCAGCATGATGCGGACAATGAGCCAGCGGAAGGTCCAGACGGAGATGAGCGATGGGGGGCTGCCACGGGGCACCTGGGACACGCTCCAGACGGGACACAGGAAAATCCCGAGGAAACCCGTCTCCAGCAACTGACTTTCCCAACCTGGAAACAGAAACAACTAAGTAAAAAGGGCATCAGGATTGTGTCAGAGAATGGAGGCCCGAAACTAAAATAAACAGGTGCATATAGAGAAGTGGTGAATGTGTGTGTGTGTGTGTGTGTGTACAGGAAGAAGGAGAAGGACCTCACAAATGCCTCAATTCAATATGGAATCTTCCGCGCTCCTGTTTGCTACATATTCCACTGTGATTCTAATGTTTGCCACAATGCTGTTCTCATTTTGTTAATGGAAAATGAAGGCTGGCGAACAAAACACAGAGGAGTGATATGTCCATCTGACTGAAAAGACAACGTTTCCAGTGTTCTTAAACCATGTATGTTCTGACCTCTGACCCAATTGTTATCTGGGGCCAATCAGCGAGGAACCAATCAGGTGGTTTGGCTGTTTATTGAAACTACGATCGGTCCTTGATTAGCGGTCATGTGAAAATGTCTGTGGGCGCGACACAGCTTTAGGCCAGAGCAAGGAGTTGGGTGACTTAGGCAAACCGAAACATGGTGGTAGATTACGAGAGGGCGGTAGAGATTAAGACATAATATATTAGAAGAGGGAGTACGAGAAGTATTTCTAATTAACAAGTGGGGCAAAGGACAAAAAGTGACTACATATCAACATGTGAATGCAGTATGGAAACATCAGGGATTGTAAAAACATGGTTTATTTTAATAGCGACCAGACTTATAGTTTGCCCTAACCTAAAACTCCATGTTGAGACAAAACAAGTTAAACGTGGGAAAATAATCACAACGTAAAGCACCTCGGCGACACCTGTTGTTAACGAACCATTAAACAAATATCATTTTATTTCAGGTGCATCTTACATTTGGCTATTTGGCTGCACATTTACACGGGGGGGAAATGGAAACAGCTTCAGTCACGACTGATTAGTGGCGAAGCTCTTTCTTTTGGCAGAGAGAAATGTTCAATAACCACTTGGGCCCGGTTGATACAAACCTCCAAACTCCAAGTATTAAAATAAATGACAGCCTTTAACTCGACCCTAACCAGGGTTTCTTTGGCAAACAGAGCCAGGCCCGATTAATGCAGACTCCAAGTATTACAGTGAATTACTGCATACAGGTCTACTCTAAAAGGGGTTGCTGCCAGATCATAGCGGTGCTTAGCTGACAATGTTGTCCTGAGGAAGAATTACCATCAGTTCCAAACCCACAGTACGTTATGTTATACTTCCTGTGCTGATCTGAGCACTGTCCTAACTGGGCTGAAAGCTTTGCAGGAAATTCTGGCACACCATCCCGATCTCCATCAGTCTCACTGACGGTGAACGTTTGTCTTACACCAATACCACTGGCTAATTATTTCCCAGCAACCTGGTGGTAGTTTCCATCAACACGGGGAAAACTTTCGCCATCCAGACTATCTGTTCTATATCAACTGAGAGTTTATGAGTCATACACAATCTAAAGAGAACAGGGACCACTTATTTTCTCTATTTCAATTGTTCGTCAAAGAACCTTTTGTTTATCCTTTATAGGGGTTCCATGAGGTTCAAAGGATACTCCAAGAACGTTTTATTTTTAAAGTTAACAGCAGCCTTCGAAGGCGCGATACATTACACAAAGCAGACAAACCAAATAGTTTCTACAGAGTACCAAGTCTGTTATTATGAAAATAGAAGATCTCACATGAAACTGTCAGGCTTATGGAGTTTCACAGAGGGCTTATGGAGTTTCACAGAGGGCTTATGGAGTTTCACAGAGGGCTTATGGAGTTTCACAGAGGGCTTATGGAGTTTCACAGAGGGCTTATGGAGTTTCACAGAGGGCTTATGGAGTTTCACAGAGGGCTTATGGAGTTTCACAGGGGGCTTATGGCGTTTCACAGAGGGCTTATGGAGTTTCACAGAGGGCTTTTAGAGTTTCACAGAGGGCTTAAGGAGTTTCACAGAGGGCTTAAGGCGTTTCACAGAGGGCTTAAGGAGTTTCACAGAGGGCTTAAGGAGTTTCACAGAGGGCTTATGGAGGTACATCCTAGATCTGACAATAAGAGCCTTCCTGAGGCTTCCAGGGACCAAAGAACTGAGCTTTAACCTCTCCACACTAACCCACCTCATTCAGAGTCCCTACCATAGTACAACTCGTGGATACATCCTGACAACACTTCTTTTAGAACAAGCAAACTATCAGGCTGTGGCCATTTGCCAAGAGGGTACCTATTCCCTGTGGCACATGGCGGTTTTAACAGGATTAACTGTTCCCCTTAGTCTGCATATGTCTCTTTAACAAGTGGTGTTGCTTTATCCAGAAGCTAGGTTTCATCTCTAGTCTTAGTCTGCAGCATTTGAGCTTATCCGCCAGACCAGACAAAAGCACTTAAACGAATTACGTTGCATACAGGCCAATATATTGCTGAGGAAATGTAGAGTTCCATAAACATTTCCCGATGTGGGAGCGATTCTTCCCTTTGGATGTGGGATTGCTGCAGACGGTCAGCAGCCACGTCAGGTGGAGTAGCAGCCAAAACGGCAGCTCATGAGATTGGGGATACTTCCTGACTAGAACGCTCTCAGAAAATGTAATGCTCTTTAATGCGCTATAATCTTTTATGCTCTCTCTTTATGCACACCGTAGCCACGGTCCACAGCCCCGAGGAAATTAAAAACTTCCCCGGGGAGATTGTGGAACTATTTCGGAATAAGTAGGCCTACTGCTTTACACCATGAGTTGGGTAGGACTTCCTACACCCAGGCACTCAGATACAGGTTGCTCCTCAGTCTAGATACAAGTGTAAGGACCTAGGGACTGGGAATAATCGAATATTGTCCTATGGCAATCTGTGCACGTAGGCGATCTGTGCACGTAGGCGTGTGTGTGTGTGCATGGGCCTACGCAGTCTCGACGTGAAACGCTCTGGCGTTAGTTCAGATTTCTCGTTACGGGAGCGTGGTAAACCGTCGCCGTTTGAATAAAGCGCCCACGAGCGGATCAAACTCCAGAACGCGACCTAATGTGAACCCTGGCACGGGCGGCTTACACGAAAAGACCACCTGTCACCTTCCCTCCTAAACTGGATACAGCGTGATAAGTTCAGCTGTTGACCCGTTAAATCGTCCAAACAAACACTATCTTTGTAACTCTCGCCTACTGGACATTTTAGAGACCATGCCAATTGGAGTCACGGTACAGACCGAGTAAAAAGTTGGTGTGTGCACAGTAGAACGGGAAGATAAAGTTATACATTCATCAGTATTTGCGTTGATAAATCACTGGTATATTGGACAGTTACCTACAGACGGTGTGTTGGATTTCCTTGATATTCAGCGTCTTCTGAATGCAGAGCGGAGGGAGGAGAGAAGCCAGTAGAGAACCTGACCATAAAAATCCAACTGTACCCCTTCGATCCAAAGTGTCATTAACCGATGAGGACGGTGAAATTGTCTTGAGGCTCTTATCACAACCAGCGCGCTAACAGCAGAACGATTTATCCTCATCCATGCTGCGATTAGATTAGACATCATTACAGCATTTGGGATATTACAGGGCCTGTGGCACCTATTACAAAACCTTAAATGTCTGTGATTGAATTGGCCGAATTAAGTCTTTGAGACGACACCCTGATGAATAATCAGGTCCACAATCAGTTGAAGAAAAAAACAGCAATCTCTGCAAGTTCTTTTCCCAGGTTCTGGGACTGCATTTACAGAGTTTATCATATTGTAAGTACTGATCTCAGATCACTCACCCACCCGTCATTTAACCATCTTGATTAGGGGGTCTAACTGGTCAAACTGATCCCAGATCTGTTTGCTATACCTTATATTGAATATATAAGCTGGGGCGCCAGGTGTTTACTGGGAACTAACGGTAACAGGTTTTACAGAAGCATGATGACACCACGATTGATTTCTCTGCCAGTGCCCTGACAATGTGTTATTGAAGACCAGTGAGAGGGATTAAGTCACATGACACACCTGGGTAGTGTGGCCAACCTCGACTGTCAAAAGAGGCATGATTACATTAAGCATCGATTGTAAATCCCAAAGCTGTAGAGCGACGGTTGCTCCAAATTTCTTCCATTTCACAGTGACAGAACCTACTGTGTTATTTGAAACTTAAATGGCTGAGCAAATGTTTTGTTTCAGTTGAATTGGTCAAGTTATAGGTCACATTAGAAGTGGAAAAGTTTCTGACATGATTTATCAGTGACATATTTTCACATCACAAAAACATGGTATTTTAAGGGGTGTGTAGACTTTTTGTATATCCAGAGTAAATATAATACATTTTAAATTAGCCCAATAAAACAACAGAAATGGGGGGGGTTGAAATATTTGATACAAAAGGTAACAGGATCAACTCACCAAACGAATACCTGCAAGGATCAGAGAAGAACCAATGTTATGCATTAACATAAAAACTGATTATTTTGATCTGATTACAGTGTCGACCTAACATATATTTACCATTAATTTGGCATGCTGACATAATAACGTAATATAGCGCATTTCTAGGACCCAAAAAGTTACATAAAGCCAAGGCATTATAAGGACGAAATCATAAATTGTACTAATAAATAACTTGAACTTCACTCCGTACAAATGTGTTGGCATGATGGCACTGATGCCCACCAAAGCACACATGGCATTCATTAGATGAGGGTGAACATATTGGAAAACACGTCAAGTCGTCTGCTCTTTCGGTGGTCTTTAGAGCTAGTAACTACTTCCAATACATGATAGACAGACACAACTTTGTGTTTACGTGCAACCAGCCTCGCCAACTCACCAGAGCTGGCCAACACTGACCAGAGAGTGGTAGAGCACCCACAATGTGATCATCATTAACATGTTGGCCATGCCAGTCACCAGCACGAAGCCTGACACCGCCATCCCCGCCAGGGAGATGCCGTCCAGGTTGGCATCCATATCTGTCCAGTCAAGGAACCACAGGATGGAGGGCGTGTAGGCGAAGGCAGACATATCGATCTTCCCTCCCACATAGCGCTTCACACTGAGCAGGTAATCCTTACAGGGCATGAGGCCTCGCTCTCCTATAAGTTGTTTGTTCTGGTTGTAGGCAACAGTGAATGCAATGCCTGCGAAAGAAGAGAACGAGAGTGGGGACATGTCAGGTTAGTGTGATTAGCTCAGTTTGTGATCTAAGCCTGGAGGCCTACTTTCTACGTTCACACCGGTGGTCAGCGTTATATCGTTTGTAATTGTAGCCAACCGCGCATGTTTCACATGTTTGTCTAGTTAACTAACATGCCAAAGCGATATGGTGGCTACAACAAAAAGGTCTTGCCCCCAAAAATTTAACTCTATTCACGTTTCTCTTGAAGGGGTGATTACAAATAGGCTACGTCCCTTTCTTTGGTACTGGTAAACTATTAATAAAAACTCCTTTATGTCCCACGGGTTTAACTACGAAGATCATGGCACACACAATCAGAGCTATATTTTCTGTAAATAAAACACACTTTTATGATAATGACATTAGGCCTGTTATTGTCTGTATGTTTGTGTATAAGATTCGTTATTACCGAATGCATTCTCTACATTTGGGCTATCAACCCTAGATGCCAGCCCTAGATGCCAGCCCTAGATGCCAACCCTAGATGCCAGCCCTAGATGCCAGCCCTAGATGCCAACCCTAGATGCCAACCCTAGATGCCAGCCCTAGATGCCAGCCCTAGATGCCAAGCCAGTGCCAACAGTGATGCCTAGTCCTACTCTACATGTGTGACACACTTACAATAGATGAATGCGATTGAGCGTAGCAGCACGATTCGAGTGAGCCAATAGGTCCCCGTTTGCAATAAACCCGTGTTTTTCTTTCTTTCATATTTATCAGCATCCTCTTCTTCTTCTGTGTGGCTGTCATCCGAGTTTCTCGGTGTTTTCGACGCTTCCACGCGTCTTTTTCTCATTGCGCTCTCGAAACTCTCCCTGGGAGTCGCCATGTTGACGCTCGGAAAACCACGTGATCGACGCGTCTTCGAAAAAAAGAAAAGTGAATTGATTAATAAATCCAACCCTAGTACTACTACCTGATTATTTAATGTAATATTAACATTTGTAAAATGTCCAAAAAAATTACGTACAATCCTCCTCAAACCTGGTGTCTAAACTTCTCCTGTTTTTTTCTCCATAATATATATGCAAACAGAAAGTGTTATATTCGTAGGACATGTAAAATAATAAAAGATAATCTAGCTACCTATACAAGGTGCCAATAATATTATACGGGGTAAAAGTATATGGGTGATATTTGATTTGTATTTCTGGAATTAGCCAGGATTTAGCAGCAAAACAAATAACAAGACATTTTGAGGGAATTTTTTATGTCCAATGTTTTCTAAAGGAAATGATGCATAATTAGACTAGAGTGCAACATTTTCCCCCACGACTGTATATTTAGTAAACCTGCATGTGTCCGGGTGAGCGTATAACACACTTTCTCTACTCATTGGCTCATATCCACTACAAATGGGAGGAGCCAGTGAAGCTGTGTGTGTGTGTACGAACCAATCAGGTTCAGGGAGTGGGACTAAGAGCACGCCACCAGATTACAACACATTCCTCTGGGCGCAACAAAATGAATCTGTATCAAACTGCGGTTGCCTGCTGAGTACATCATATTAGCACTTGTTTAAGAGTTATAAGCCAACATAACCAGGATTGCTTGTCGTTGTACACTTTATTTTTTATCCATCCGTGCGTAAAATGCGCATTTGGGGCATTCCTGTTTATAACTAAATTAAAAGATTAATCTTTGCACTAAACATGACGGAGGAAAAGTCATTCAACCAGCATCCATGCAGTCCAAATGGAACCGGCAGCTCGGTGTCGCAGGGGGACTCGGATTCGGACTCCCCGGTCTCCCCGACCGGCTCGGATGGACACGCGCTGGAACGGGTACCCGGTGATGACGTCACCTCTCCCAAACGAGACACGGACGAAGAGGATAACCGGTTTCCCGCATGCATCCGAGACGCGGTGTCCCAGGTGCTGAAAGGATACGACTGGTCGCTGGTACCGGTGCCCGCACGGGGGGACCGGTCTCTGAAAAGCAAACCGCACGTCAAGAGACCGATGAACGCGTTTATGGTTTGGGCGCAGGCTGCCCGGAGGAAACTGGCGGACCAGTACCCGCATCTCCATAACGCCGAGCTCAGCAAAACTCTGGGGAAACTGTGGCGGTGAGTAGAAAGAGCAGAGTTATTGTTGTGTTAGGAAACTAATAGAAATGGACCACATAGAACATGGCACAGGGGTCAAATCCGATAATGTGCACAATTTAATTGCTAGAGTCAATAAAAAATTTTTATTAGTTCATGTAATAGTGTTCACTATAAATTAATGCACAGCATTTAAGTAATGATTACCTGTAGATTCCATGGTAAAAATTTGGTAAAAATGTTACAACAATTATATTACTGTATATGTAATTATATTATAAATACAGCATTCTGCGTCAGATGAGTCACAACCAATCCAACCTCTGCTTCTTTTTCAGGCTGCTTTCTGAAAGTGAAAAGAGGCCATTTGTTGAAGAGGCAGAGAGGCTACGAGTTCAGCATAAGAGAGATTATCCGGATTACAAGTACCAGCCGCGACGGAGAAAGAGCACGAAGCCCGGCCAGAGTGACTCTGACTCCAGCGCTGAACTGATTCAGCTGCACCCAGGTCAGATTTACAAGGCTGAACCTGGCCTGGCCAGACGGGCTTCTCTCCGGGAAGAGCATCATCACCCAGATAAGACAGGTGAGCGGAAGTACATTAATTAAATCAAGACTTTTCCCCACACTATAGCAGCACTAACTTTGTCAAGGGCCGCTGTAGAAAAAATATAGATATATTTCATAGAGGTCCTCTGAACCGTGTGGACATTTGTGTAGGTACGTTTTTCTGTTGGTGTGCAGAAGCTAAGGCGTCTCTGTCATCTCTCCTGAAGGTCATCCACACAGCCCCCCCACGCCCCCCACCACCCCCAAGGAAGAGATTCCCCCTGCGGTGAAGCACGAGGCCCGTCGTCTCCCGGACGGCGGACGCCAGAACATCGACTTCAGCAACGTGGACATCTCCGAGCTGAGCAGCGACGTCATAAGCAACATGGGGGCGTTTGACGTGCACGAGTTCGACCAGTACCTGCCTCTCCACGGGCACGGTGGCGCCCCCGTGCCTCCGGCCCACGCCTCGCCTGGGTCCCTCGGCCCCGCCCCCTACACCCAGTCCCCTTGGAGTCCCAAAGGGGCGGAGCCAGCTGTCTCCGGTGACAGGGATCTGGTTCACCACAGAGCTCAGATCAAGACAGAGCAGCTGAGTCCCAGCCACTACAGCGGCCAGCCCTCCCACCCCTCGCCCCCACACCCCTCAGCCCCACTCCCTCCTCCCTGCTTGGCTCCCAGTGTGATTACGCAGATCTCCAGATTTCCAGCTACCCAGCTACCCTGTTTCAGTACCCCTACTTCCACCCCCCCAGACGCCCCTATGGCAGCCCGCTCATAAACAACCTAGCCCTCCCGTCCCACAGCGCCACCACTACCTGGGAGCAGACGGTATTTACCACACTCACCAGGCCTTAAAATTAGTACTGTCTGTCGGGTGTGCCTGACACAGCCTTCATATAGGCCGCAGGTTTCTTGTTGCTTGTGTTCTGTTTGTCAGGCCATGACACAAGGCTCAAGATTGGATCCTATCTGAAACCCAAGGGCCTGCTGTTTTGGTCTCGATTGACCGTGTTTTCTTCTCCCCACAGTCTTCCCCGAATCCTCTGTGAGGAAATTATGGACCACATTAATTTCTTTTTGGACCACGTGACGAACTTACTTAGCGTTCTATTGCTTCTTCTCTTCCTTTTCTTTGTTTAACGCTTTTTCTTAGCTTGAAGAATTATTACGCCTTTTACATTTCTGTATTTATGTTTCATAATAATAACATATATTTTATGTTGGAACGAATATGCCCGCGAACAAATGTACGTAACAAACCGTAATTCCATTTCATAGCTGCACTCCAGTGCAGATTCATTCCACGTCCGAAGCGGAGCGGATCATTTTTACTGAAGGAAACAGGTGTTTGATTCTGCTACATACAAGTCAAGATTACTAGATTTCAGGGTTGGAAGAAACTGGGTAAACGATCCACCACAAGCCGTGACGGACTGGACAGCTGGACTGAGAACATACAGTCAGACTCCGCGTGTAGCATGTAGCATGTAGCTTAACCCGCTAAGCCCCGTGCATTTGTTGCACTTGTCAACGTTCGAAGAAGATGTCCATTCCAGCGCACTCATTCTGTATAGAAGGAAGCTTGTCTTCCTCACCAATATGAAAGACCTCCCAATGGACATTCTAGGTTTTTATTATTGGATGTTTATAACCGATATGTCGTCTGGATTATTTGTACGCCGGCCCTACGATAACCAGCGACTGTTGGTCCTTGAATGCTTTATAAACTATTACTATTTTATGTTTACCGTTACCATTAAATTACTGAATTACGATGTAAGAACTCTCGCAGTGGTCATCTGTGTTTGTGATAGAAAGTCAATGGGTTTCAATGAGTCATTGGGTTGTTTCCTCCTTCCACCTAGGAATGAATTACAATTACAATTCCCAGTTTCATGAGACAAACAACTGCATCCGGAACAAAGACACCAGCCGGTAACAGGTACCTATTCATCAGACATGGCCAATCTATGGCTGGCTTGTGAGCACTATAACTCTTAGTACATATTTTAATTTCTAGCCACCAAATTGCCCTACTTTTTTTTGCCATAAAGATTTCCATAGAAACGGAACGGCGATGGAGTACGAAGACGGTAAGAGTTACTGGTGGTAAGAATCAAGCTGCATTGCATAGTTACAGGAGTGGCTTTAACAAAGTATTCACTACTAACTGCCACCAACTGCCCCATGAAACAGTGAGATCCTCCGGTGGTTATAAACACAGACCAGGTCTGTACACAAAACAAACACGTTCCAATGTGAAGTTGCTTTTTGACAGATATCCTGCAGTGACTACCAGACTGCTATATTTACCCTCAGGCCAGACTAAATGTTCTATACGGTTCTGCCTCCGGTTTTCACTACACATATGATGGCTGGTGACTTGGAGTTCCACCCATTTTTAATCGCTTCCTGAATGGGGGAGAACGGACCTGGTCAGGTATACTGGGTTAGTGTCCAGTGGAGTTTGCCTGGTCCGCCGCGTCGCCAACGACAACAAGACGCCACGCAGAACCAACATTGACTTACCCATGATGCTGCAGGGTTTTGGAGCCAAGCCGGAAGGTTAAGGACTAGAGGGACACATCAGGAGCTCTGACCAGCACTCAGACTCGCCACACACGGCGCTGATGCAGTTTCACCTCATTAATGGCTAAAAACTCACACAGGGGCAGTTGGAATTCGGTCCAATACTTTATGGAAAAATCCACCAATTCAAATTCACTTGGCAACAGGCACATTTAAATCACATGGAAACACCCTCAGTTGCCTTACACACACTATTGAAAGCAGCTTCGTTTGTCACTGTTCAATTAATCAATGATTACTTCGAAAACATGTGTACAAGGCTACTCACAGCCTTCTCAGTTTCCATGACGGCTGTTGGAAGTCAAGACAGATCAAGCGCTTTACTCAATTAGTAGCAGTAAAAAAGATGTGATGCGTGAATGGATCGATCTAGGGATCGACTATCAGATGAACAGAGTTGCTTCTCTGTAGCCATGTTTTAGGCATATTTCTCGATCGCCACCATTTTTTAGCCTGAAAACCACGACCGCCACAGGCAAAGAGGTTTTCTGACTGTGCTCTTCTCAACATGACACAACAGTTCATTATAACTACACGTTGTGTATCTAATGCCAAGTAACAGCTTCTCCTTTTCCCAGAAATAAATTCTGAATGTAAATAGAATATCTAATGTGGTTCCCAGACATTGACTTTCCCACAAATACTCTATTCCTCCATTGTCAACAAACAATGGTAGCCTCTGACACTTTGGGGCGTACAGACTCTTCTTCGATCTCCCAGTGGTGAGGGCTAGAGGAAACACCCCTAGTACAACACCCATAGGACAACAGGGAGGAAGCCTTGCCGTGCTCTGGCAGGGTCTGTGATGGTTCACAATGTATAAATAAATAAATAAATAAATATAAAAAAAATCTCATTGCAGTGACTGAGCTCAACCCCAGTGCATTCGCTCGGTGTCACGCCTTGGAGATCTAGTTTCCATATACCGCTGTGTAATGAACCTCCAACAGACAGAAGTGGATTCAAGCGTGTAAACACTATCTGAAAATCTGATTCGTTGTACAGGCAGAGATCCAAAACCAGTAATCCATTACAAGGAAAGACAGTACCAGGGGGAAACCAGTAATCCATTACAAGGAGAGACAGTACCAGGGGGAAACCAGTAATCCATTACAGGGAGAGACAGTACCAGGGGGAAACCAGTAATCCAATACAGGGAGAGACAGTACCAGGGGGAAACCAGTAATCCAATACAGGGAGAGACAGTACCAGGGGGAAACCAGTAATCCATTACAAGGAGAGACAGTACCAGGGGGAAACCAGTAATCCAATACAGGGAGAGACAGTACCAGGGGGAAACCAGTAATCCAATACAGGGAGAGACAGTACCAGGGGGAAACCAGTAATCCAATACAGGGAGAGACAGTACCAGGGGGAAACCAGTAATCCAATACAGGGAGAGACAGTACCAGGGGGAAACCAGTAATCCATTACAAGGAGAGACAGTACCAGGGGGAAACCAGTAATCCATTACAAGGAGAGACAGTACCAGGGAGAAACCAGTAATCCAATACAGGGAGAGACAGTACCAGGGGGAAACCAGTAATCCATTACAAGGAGAGACAGTACCAGGGAGAAACCAGTAATCCAATACACAGGGAGGCAGTACAACTGGCCACAGGTGTCGGCCCTCAGGTGACTGAGCAAGGGTTCTGGCTGGCTGATAGGTGATGGTGGTAGCAGGGGTTGCGATGGCTCCTCTCATATGTAACCACAATAGAATATTCTGTATTAGCGTTGCATTAGTTACATTACTTCCTAGGCCGATAGCAGTAACAGATGGTAACCCAGACGCTACCGCACAGACCCATGCTATCTAGTCAGATGTATTACAGAACACCGGAAAGAGAGAAGGAATGAGCGAAAGCGGCATGTGTGAATGTCCCAGCTGTTACTATGACGATTGGGCTCTGGCACCGTGAACTTAACCCCTTAGTCCCGCCCCCTCACCCCCGGTCCAACCGCCTTTTCACCACAAACATGGGTTTTCCGCCATACGAAACGTAGATATCCACGGGTCACAGCGTACAGAATGAAGTATATAGAAAGTATATCCCCAGTCAACATTATAGGCCTACCGACCAATCCGTTGGACTGTCAGAACCACCGGCATCTTTGGTACCGGATCCTGTGTGAGCTGTGGAGACGCGCGCGTTGCGCGGGCGCCGTGACAGCAGACTCCGGCCCGGATTTAGAAGAGCACGGGTCCACACTTCACAAGCGCTCAGGTCCTCCGTCTCAGGCTTAACACCAGAACAGTTCCCCCGGTGAAACGTCCAACAGCTGTCTGAGCTCACGAAGCATCACCTCTAACAGCTGTCTGTCTGTGCGTCTGTCAGTAGGTTGACACACAAGTTGTGAGTGAGCTCAGCATAGCTACTGAGAGAAAACACACACACACACACACTGTTAGAGCTGTTAGATACTTAAATGGGGATATGTCCTGTAAATACAGCATTCATTATGGTCATCTGAATCATCTAGTGCTAATTAGTGGACCAAGGTTACATGAGAGAATTGGCGTAATAAAATATATCTTGATGACAGGGAAAGCAGACTGGTTCATAACAAGCAATGATGTGATTTTGATATTTATTTAATAGCAGACTAGAAAAAGGAAACAGGGCTAGTAGAATTGTTCTCATCCTGAATCCCCGTAAGATTTATTACAGTGGCAAACCGACAGATCTGAGTTGCACATAATTGGTGATGTATCAGTGGCCTAGAGTGCCCTCTAGTGTTATTTAATGGTAAACACACGTACATTTTATTACTTCAAGGATATCAAACATGTACAGCACGAAATTAATATTAAATAAATTACAATCCTGTTGCATGACGCAGCATTCGCCGAGATCCAAAATATGTACAGTACCATTTATATTTCAAAATAAATAACAGCCACAGGATGTTTTCAACAAAAATGTCCAAAAGCATCAGGTCAGGTCAGCATTTTGAAAGTTAAGTGAACGCAAGAACGCAGAACAATCAAAACTGTCCAATCAATGAATGACATCACTGGTCTCAACAAACATTACTCATTAGCATACACCACGGGATGAACCACTCACAACACTAAGAGCGGGGGGTGAAGTGTGGAGGAGTCTACGCGGAAAACAGCAGCAGGGGTTTTGATGTTTCTGCATGCTTGTCTCTACCCTCAGACCCCATGACCTCTGACCCCAGGTTTGGACACCAAGCCAGGAGAAGTGATTCCTTCTGTAGTAATTCTCTACTCCGATTTATTCAATCACTCTTGCCCCTGTTTTCTCCGTCCAGGTATAGAAGAGCCCACTGGCTTGGCTTATTCCGAGGTCTCTTGAGAAAAAAACTGTATGTTTTGTTCTGAGTGGGACTTCAACTGTCCAATAGTATAGTATTCCGTCTGCAGTCTCAGGGCTTGTGTTTGAAATGGGCCTCCACTGAAACATGAAAGCAGAACTCCAGTTAGTTAGTGGTACCACACCATAGAACCATAGAACCACAACCACAGGAAGACATAGTGACAATCACATATAGGCATTACAGATACAACACATAGATGGGCTGTCACACGGTCATTCTCATATTGCCAGGCTGTTTTGGGCTACCTCTGAAAACACATCAATCTGGACTTATACCAGCCCTGGAGCTTGAGCGGCGGTCATCCTCCACATTACGGCTAACAGAGGGCCTTGTCCCGCACACCTGGGTAAGGCATCATCCTGGGTGACTTCACCTGCGTACTCCTGTGGTCTCATTGGCCGGTTGATGACCCTCTGGAAGGCGGCGATCCAGTCCTTCTGCTCCGCCTCCGTTTCGCACGTGAACAGGAACTTCCTGTCCGGTGTGACTATGGTGATGCCGTGGTTCCAGTGGTGGCCCTGCGTGGAGGGAGGGAGGCCCGGGAGCACCGTGTAGCTGTTCTCTTTACTGCCAATGAACACCTCCCCCCTGGCATAGGCATCCTGAGTCAGGAGGGGAGGAGACGCACGGAGAGAGAGAGAGATCGGGAGAGATCAGCATATCCGGAGATCAGAAGACTAAGCATACAGCAGATATAAAGGTTAGGACGAGAACGCTTGGTTCAGAATGGATCACTTGTTGTAGTGTGGTTGTTTTATTGTAGCCGTTTAATAGTGGCCGTTATGGTAAAATTTCAGGTTGTTTACATTTTATATTTCTTAATCTCTTTTATATTATTATGTTTACCTCATTAGTATTCTATAGCATTGATTGTTTACATTTTATCTCTTCTGTTTAAGTTTACATTCATTAGTATGAGGTATTTAGTCCGTGTGTTAGTAGTAACTGTATTTTAGTCATCCGACCATTAGGGGCGGTAATGAGTAGTTCGTGCTTGTAAACAGGAAGTATTTCACCTGAGTTGGGAGGCGCTTCTGAAACAAGCTAGGAGGAGCTTCCTAGAGGTTTTAAAAGAAGAGGCATTCCGCTCACATTTTCTCTTTCTGACGCAAAGAGTTTATTGTTGTGTTAAATTCTTTTAATAAACCATCTGAAAAGGTAATCCGTTCGACTCGTGTATTTCACTCATTTTCTCTACCATACCGTCATGGTGTAGCCTTTTTAGAGTTGCCGTTATGGTGTAACCGTTATGGTGAATTTGTTTAAGTGCAGATATGCCTCACCAGAGGATCCTTAAAGTACATAAGCCTCCTGTCATCCATGGTGAACCACCTCTTCTTGAAGCCCTCTGTGTGCTTTGGGCCCGTCTTCTCCATGAAGCCCTCCTTCATGAAGCTCCGTGTCAGTTTGGGCACCAGCTGAAACAGACGAAATAACCCTTTCATGCTGTCACGTTTGTCTTAATTCATCGTCAGCCATTAACGGTGCTAAATCCGCGCTGTGGCCTCACCTCTTCGTCGCTGGCCCCGGGGAAGGCCACCTGAAGGTAATGGAACCTGGCCGCTCTGATCGCATTGAACCAGTCGACCATTTCCTACATAAACAGACACAAGTATTCCAGTGACACTTCTTATTTAGCTGCTGAGAAGATAGTGAACAGAACTTAAAAGCTATTTGTTATATATATATTTGTTATATTCGTGTTATTCTGAGCCTGTAATTGAACCCTCAAACGCTGATGCTCCCTGATACTGAACTAGTCCTGAGAAGGCCGGTTTAATTGCTTATTTTCAGTACAACACAGTGAAGTAAGTGTCCCATTAAAACTGTATCGGGTGCAAGTAGAAAGCATATTTTTTCACCACTTCACTCGTTAAATAAGCTGACACTTTATATGAGCGGCGGTGTCTTTATTTCGCCTAGCGCCGGTGTAATTAGATAGTAGCAATGTTTTGAAGCTCACGGGCTACTTTATCACCACGCGTGGCCTGGCACATAGCCACGGCTGCCGGCGTAATAAGCGTCTCACCAATTATATGCTTTTTTGCCAGTGATCGCTTCTTCATATGATGCAATTTGCGCTCTGCCGGAGACTTTCGACGCGCTGAAGTAACTGCCTTTTTTATTTCGCGATGGCTTGTCCGGCTGGAGCGCCTTCTGCATATAGTTTCTCATTTCCTGTAGGCTTGCATTCATTGGATGTTCATTTCTGAAGGAATGATGTTATCAGCTGTTCGAGAGAGACTGTTGTCATGTAGCCTGGTGTCTTCTCGTTTGTAAAGCTATGAATTACATTTGTATATATTCTGTGACATTAAACTTTTTTTTAAAGTTGTGTTCCCTTTGACAAAGCGTTTTTCTTTTCACTAAACAGCACTTTTTTAATTCTCTAAATTATATTGCCACCCTACGCAACTCTAAGAACCACTGGTCTAACACTAACACAGCCTAGGTGACTTGAGTTGCTAACTCTCTCAGGTTCAAGATTGGTACCATGTCTATTGACCACCAGAGGGCGCTGTGACCTTTTTGCCTTTCGCCTTGACCCAAAGAAATGCGAGTTAATCATCGGTCTGCACAGCAGTAAGCCCTCAGAGAACTGGCAGGCAGAGCCTCTGTGCGAATGTAACTGTGAAGAGCATGTCTAAGTAGATGAAACAGACATTAAGACTTTTTCCATTTGCTCGATTATCACCTTTAGAGCCACATATGCACATTTCGATCAGACTAGATGAACGGACGAAGTCAGTAGCCTTTGATAATGAGAAACGATAATGAGAAACAATGCCTAATATAGTGAACCACTACAACACTGATCAGTAATACATCATATCTCGAGAGATACCTATCGAGTTGGCGATTTAGAAGAACAGAATCTGGCACCTCACTGCTTAGACAAATTGCCAGGGTCACCTTTGAGTCGCTGTGGTAGACAAAGATGTTCCTGGTGCTGTTATCTCTCAGGTAGGTGATCTGCAGACCGTAGGGGTTGCCTATTTTAGCCGGCTGGAACGTGGCGTTAAGAGTCTCTATCTTCATCACCGCCTTGGGATCACGGGCCTGGGGCAGATACACAAACTGCATGCTACATAAATACAGTATACGCATACCGCTACACAGAACAATACATTCTGTCGTGCACGCAAAAAAACGTTCAACGCGAGCGCTTAGGCAAAGAGAGAGAACTCGGTTAAGGTAGTTGACATGTTTTAAATCATGTTTAATAACCCATAGCAGATTACAGTGAAACCAGTTGATTACCTAGAAAGATACTAGCAGCTAGAGACTACATTTCCCATGATCCTGTGCCTGTATACGTGGGACATTATGTGAACACTGCATGCATGGACGGGAAAAGACTTCTGCCTTACGTCATGCTTGTTGAAGTACTTGAGCGCCCCCTCTCGTTCTGAGAGGATGAATTTCCGGCTCAGGAACTGACCGTTGTCTCGCCCCCGTTTCCATAGAAACCCCTCTCTGTACCCTGGGTAAACAGACAGAGACACGGCTCAGGCCGGTGGTTCAGGCAACAGGATGATACATTAGACAGACAATTCATTGGATCTCCGTGGTTTAGACACACAGGAGACAAAGAGATAGAGAGGAGAAATTACTCTGGTAATAAAACTTCACGAGCGGAAGAGAGAGGGAGAGAGAACAAAAAGACCAGATGGACAGATGAGAGACAGAATAAAGAACCTCCCTAATAATAATGTTGATATTACATGATAATGACACACAGCTCCAGACCCTCCCTGTCTATTTCTGGGCCTCTTACAGACAGAGCATTTTTTCATTACAACAGGAGGCAGTCCCATTCATTCCGGGCTACACACTCTCTTCCATTTACTCCTGCCATCAACTTTCCCACACACACACACACACTCGCATGTATTAGTTACATTGGAATTTGGGTTGAGTATCCTGTTTGTTGGCATGTAGGTAAGATATATCTCCACTTCCAACCATGGGCATCAAAATAGCTTTCAAATGGGCTTTTCACCTCCACAGCAATAAGACCGTCTGCCCGACTGACCACATTCTTATTGTGTGTTTATCCCCCGTACATCACTCAAATAGAACAAGCTGACCTGAATAGGAATGTAAACTATCCCGCCATTAAGTCGGATACTGCTTTTACTTCAATATGTTGCCAGCAGTGGGGGAGGGTGTGTGTTTGTGTAATTTTCAACCAGACCCAATTAAAACACCTCGTCACCCTTTTCCCACCCCTCTCCTCCTACGTTCCAAACCCTGGACATGTGGGTTTTCTGACTCCCTCTCATCTCTTGGTACCACGGCGACACAGAGGTTGGCTAATTTCTCCTGTGGCAGGCATGAGTCACTCTCCTCGCAGGACATCAGTGATCAATAACAATAAATTATTGTTAACCGTCCTGCTCTCCAGAGGGGTGTGTATTGACAGATTTATGAAAACAACTACAGGACCTGAAGAGACCACCGCTGTTTGGATAAGGGGAAGCAGGCCTACTCGAGATGTATTCATTTCAGAAATAGAGTAGCCTGACTATTATTCTTCTGGTAGAATAACAGTGAAGACATCTAAACTGTGAAATTATACACGTGGGAAAGAGATGAAATACATTTTGACATTGTACATTCTTTAATGTAGCCACCTTTTGTTTTGACGACAGTTTTTCCACACTCTTAGTATTCTCTCAACCAGCTTCACAAGCTAGTCACCGGGAATGCATTTCAGTTTACAGGTGTGTCTTGTTAAAAGCTAAAAACCAAAAACAAGGTTGAGCCAGTCGGTTGTGACAAGGTAGGGTTGGTATGCAGAAAATTATCATAATGTTCTGACTGAACTGCTCAAATAAGCGAAGAGAAATGAAGGTCAGTCAATCCTGAAATTGTCAAGAATTCGCAAAACCTACCAAATGCTATGATGAAACTGGATATCGCCGAGGGGGAAAAGATCCAGAGTTACGTTACGTTTATTAGAGTTACCGACATCACAAATCGCCAATGAACTGCACCTCAGACTGCAACCCAAATAAATGTTTCACAGCGTTCAAGCTCGGGAGTGCCTGACCCAAAGTCCTTTGGTTGAGGTTTCCAGTCAAAATAAAAATGGCCTTACGGTGCTCGGTTTTAGACTGATGTTAGCTTGGCCAGGGATAGAGGCAGTGGGAACGATTGATGTAAATTCCAGCGGCATACAATGAATCCACGTCTGATTACGAGACATCCGGCATTGGCAGAGCCAAACGCCGGGGGTTCCGGCACGTCGCAAATGTTTGCGTGTGCTCGTACCTAAATCTAATCTCGTAGTAAACACATGAGATCATCTTCAATCAATGAGAGTCCACTCCGGCTCCAATAAGAACAAGAGTGCTTTCGCGCAATGAAATCGGAGCCTGAGTCATTCTCTGACCGTGACCGCAGGCGAGAACACGACCACAACGTAAGAGTACACACACACACACATTCACTCTGCCAGCATCTTCTCACCTCAATGTCATTTTTCACCGCCCAGTTCACTACCAGAGGCTCAGTTTGTTAGCAAACTGCGAGGACAATGCTTCGTTGTCATGACAGCGGGTGTGATTTTCCACGGCCTTACGTTCATGGCTTTGCATATTAACAATATAATCCTCATGATGAATACGCGCACACTTGTTTATCTGTACATGCCTGTGTGCGCGCGTGTGTGTGTGTGTGCAAGATGGGTGTGTGTTGGTGTCATTGTGTTGAGTGTGTGTGTGTGTGTGTGTAAGGTGAGTGAGCGTGTGTCAGTATGTAGGGTGTGCACGGATGTCAGTGTGTTGGGTGTGTGTGTGTGTGTGTACGCCTACTCACCTGCAGAATAAGGCTCCTGCTTTTCAATAAACTCAAACTCGTTCCTCTCGTACCTGGCTCTGATCCACTGCTCCCGTAACAGCCTGGAACATAATAAAGCACAGGAGGGCTTTCACCTTCTATCACCTTACTAACACCTTACTATCACCTTACTAACACCTTCTATCACCTATCACTTTACTATCACCTTACTATCACCTTACTATATAGTGCCGTGGAGTTAGGTGACTGGACAAAACACAGGGCCACATTTAGATTTATCTGGCAGTAACAGATTTTATTTATACATATATTACATACAACTTTGTACAAACACACACACACAAACACACACACACACACACACAAGAACACACAAATAACATTATTTTACTTGTGAGCCATTTTGGGAGCAATATATATTTCCTTTGAAATTCTATTAACACCTCAAACAACAACACTGACCCCATTCCTAAATTCCAACCCCACAACAGCCACACAACACACCAAAAAACAAAAGCCTTTTTTAGTTTTACTGATTTCGGCCCGACAAAACATCCTTACTTGGCTTCATTAGCTATGGACTAGCATAATCAAAGAAGGGACACACACACACACACACACACACACACACACACACACACCTCCCCTTTGCCCCAACATAAAAGGAGGGAATATTATCATGAGTAAACAGATGAATAATAGAAATCTATATTTGGTTTTGTGTGTAGAGGCAAGAGAATCACCATGCCAACAACAGAATGTCATTTCTCCCTGACAAATTGAACACCTAGCTTTCTTCGTACTTTTTTTTATTCACTTCTCTCTATGATATAGACAATAGGAATCTATAAAAACATTGAGAAATGTTTCAAAACAAACCTACAGTAATGTTTTATACTAAGTACATGGTTGCCATTAAACGGTTATTTGAAATTATATTCTGATTTGAACATACCACAAATAATTCAAATTTCTTCAAGATTCTTCACATTCAAATGAATTTCCTTAAGTGTACGGTTTTTTTTAAACCTGGTAGTCACACTTCTGCTTTACCACCAAATCTATCTGTTTTCGAAGAAAAATATTGGTCTCGAGTCCTATGTTCTATCAGGGTCTTTTTATTCCGTCACAGTGACTTAACTTTTCACATCATACCAAAAGATATGCCTATAGAAATTAATATAAATGACATTAAAAAATAAAAACCCATAAATGCCAAATTAATATAAAGTAATAATAACATCAAAACATCATTTGGTTCTCAGTTTCAAATTTCCACCAGACATTTTTTCTCTCTCTTTTACAACACACACACCCACACATGCACACACATACAAACACACGCCAAAAGGAAGAAGTACTGCGGCGTGCTTCATTCAAGTACCGCTTTGAAACAGAAAATGTTTTACTGTAACAGGACATGACACAGTTGGCCAAACACTGTAATTAGATCATCACAACTCAGCAATATGTCTGACTTACTTGCAGTCTGTGTGCTTCGGTCTGTAGTAGAATGCCGGAACCTTCTGTTCGTATTTGGCCTTAGCCGCTTCGTTACCCATGGCAGCCATTAGCTGACGACAGGCAGAACAAATCAATGAATGCATTGACAGCACAATGTACAATGGGCATGGTTAAGACGGAAAACTCAAAGTGGATTGCAATGCGACACGGGCGATTTGTCTTGCTGCGTTGTGTGTTTATCTTCAACTCCAATCAATTCACTAAATGTAACTTTACCAGTCCGAATCCTATCTCTCTAAAATATTTTCTAGCTGGCATTGTGTCAAGTCACCCTCCTTCAAGACCATTTAGAAAAGATGCACGGACCTGCGATGTGAGGTTTCTCAGTGTGAATGTTTGTCTACATAACTAACTTCGGAATCAGGCCCTGATTCGGCCCATTTATGATGTGGGGTAACTGCCCAACACCTCTGATGCTTCCTGTTTATAATGTGGGGTAACTGCCCAACACCTCTGATGCTTCCTGTTTATGATGTGGGGTAACTGCCCAACACCTCTGATGCTTCCTGTTTATAATGTGGAGTAACTGCCCAACACCTCTGATGCTTCCTGTTTATAATGTGGGGTAACTGCCCAACACATCTGGCGCTTCCTGTTTATAATGTGGGGTTACTCCACCTCTGACGCTTCCTGTTTATGATGTTGGGTTACTGACCTCAACCTCTGACGCTTCCTGTTTATAATGTGGGGTTACTGACCTCCACCTCTCATGCTTCCTGTTTATAATGTTGGGTTACTGACCTCAACCTCTGATGCTTCCTGTTTATAATGTTGGATTACTGACCTCCACCTCTGACGCTTCCTGTGTATGATGTTGGGTTACTGACCTCCACCTCTGACGCTTCCTGTTTATAAAATGTTGGGTTACTGACCTCCACCTCTGATGCTTCCTGTTTATAATGTTGGGTTACTGACCTCCACCTCTCATGCTTCCTGTTTATAATGTTGGGTTACTGACCTCAACCTCTGACGCTTCCTGTTTATAATGTTGGGTTACTGACCTCCACCTCTGACGCTTCCTGTTTATAAAATGTTGGGTTACTGACCTCAACCTCTGATGCTTCCTGTTTATAATGTTGGGTTACTGACCTCCACCTCTGATGCTTCCTGTTTATAATGTTGGGTTACTGACCTCCACCTCTGATGCTTCCTGTTTATAATGTTGGGTTACTGACCTCCACCTCTGACGCTTCCTGTGTATGATGTTGGGTTACTGACCTCCTCCACCTATGATTCTTCCTGTTTATAATGTTGGGTTACTGACCTCCACCTCTAATGCTTCCTGTTTATAATGTTGGGTTACTGACCTCCACCTCTGATTCTTCCCATGTCTCCTGTTGAACAGACTTGACTCTGCTGATGTGGGGGATGCCTCTATGTAGGAGGGAACAAGCCTGGCACACAAACACTCCCAGAGTTACCGATGCCCAGTCTGGTTCTGAGGAGATGGATGTAGGAGGTGGAGGAGGACGAGGAGGGGACAATGTGAGGGAGGAGAGGAACAGGAGGAGACAGGGTGAGAGAGGAGGACGAGGAGGGGACAGGGTGAGGGAGGAGGACGAGGAGGGGACCGGGTGAGGAAGGAGAGGGCCAGGAGGAGACAGGGTGAGGGAGGAGGACGAGGAAGAGACAGGGTGAGGGAGGAGAGGGCCAGGAGGAGACAGGGTGAGAGAGGAGAGGGCCAGGAGGAGACAGGTTGAGGGAGGAGAGGACCAGGAGGAGACGGGGTGAGGGAGGAGAAGGGGTGAGGGAGGAGAGAGGACCGGAAGGGGAGTAGAGGGATATTGTGGGAGAGGAGAAGGGAACAGAAGGGAAGTGTCAGCGTCATAAATGCGGTACACAGGTATGAAAATGAACTCAAGGTTCAAAGTATAAATATCAAAAGTGCTGACGATCACACAGCTGAAAGGTATGAGGTGCAAAGGAAATTAGGCGAATATATCGGAAGGAGAAAAGGACACATGCTGTGTAAAGCTAGAGAGAGAGAGATAGAGGCAGAGAGGGAGACAGAGAGGGAGAGAGAGAGAGACAGACAGAGAGAGAGAGAGAGAGAGAGAGAGGGAGAGACAGACAGAGAGGGAGACAGAGAGACAGAGAGTATAATGTCTGTGGCCAGCAGCACTGCAGTATATCACTTGCTGAAATCATATTCATACTAATCACAGGATACAGGCTGAGATATTCACTGATCTGAATCCACAGAGTTATTAGAGCCCTTATCACCAGACCTCTACCCGGGTACACGCCATAACCATTAAATCAGTCACCCTAAGGACCCCACCCCAAGTCTGTGCCAGCTCTACCCGGTTACACACCATAACCATTAAATCAGTCACCCTAAGGACCCCACCCCAAGTCTGTGCCAGCTCTACCCGGGTACACGCCATAACCATTAAATCAGTCACCCTAAGGACCCCACCCCAAGTCTGTGCCAGCTCTACCCGGGTACACGCCATAACCATTAAATCAGTCACCCTAAGGACCCCACCCCAAGTCTGTGCCAGCTCTACCCGGGTACACGCCATAACCATATTATCAGTACAAACCGTTGGACTAGGATGCTAGGATCTTTATCACATTTTATTGAGTTTCACAAATCAATCTAAATGCATTTATTCCTGTCCCGGACCAGCAAAAAAAAAATACATTATGTCATCAAGTGAAAAATAAAAAGTACAAACTGTTTTAAATTGTTTACAAAAACCGAAATAATGTGGGGTGTTCTTGGGGGTCAAAGGCAGCATTCTTCCTGATGCCAAATAGCTCGATTTTGGTCTCATCTGACCACAACACTTTTACCCAGTTCTCCTCTAATTCATTCAGATGTTCATTCAGACAGGCCTGTACATGTCCTCTCTTGAGCAGGGGGACCTTGCGGGCGCTGCAGGATTTCAGTCCTTTACGGCGTGGTGTGTTACCAATTGTTTTCTTGGTGACTAAGGCCCCAGCTGCCTTGAGACCATTGACAAGATCCTCCTGTGCAGTTCACGCCTGATTCCTGCCCACCCAAGCCTCGTGTAGGTCTACAATCTTGTCTTGGCAGTTGGCACTGGTGGAGAGTTTGGAATCTGTTTGATTGATTGCTTCTGTGGACAGGTGTATTTAATACAAGTAACAAGCTGAGATTAGGAGCACTCCCTTTAAGAGAGAGCTCCTAATCTCACCTTGTTATCTGTATGAAAGAACCCTGGGAGCCGGAAATGTTGCTGATTGACAGGGCATCAAATACTTATTTCACTGAGTAAAATGCAAACCGATGTATAACGTTATTCTAGATTATGTTGTTGTTATTCTGTATCAAATGTCTTCCTTCACTGTATATGTGCACGTTTAGAAGTGATTGCTGGTGTCTCTGTGTACACGATATCTGCATTAAGTGGGGGTATTGACATGGTAAATATGGTTAATATGGTTAATATCAGTTTACGCTCAGTTCATTGTTGGAACACGGCGGCATTCGACCTTTGACACCCCTATTGCTGCTAACCCCTCTGACACCGAGTCATGACAAAACACAATCATAAACCTAAACCTGCAGTATTTTCTCCTCGCTGCCAGCAGTACAGTGACAGTGTAGTCTTGCATTTCCATGTCCTTCTGGGAAAATGAGAAAGCTTAGCCTAGATGAAGAAACAGGCCCTCTCTAGTGCAGGGGCAAACAACAGAAAAGAGCCAAGGTCACACACACACACCTCACACTCACACAGATGCACACACACACACACCTCACACCACGCTCACACAGATGCACACATGCACACACACACAATGTTCCCTGTGTCATTGAACACTTGAGCTTAAGTGCCAAGAACATGTAATCAGGGCGTGTCCCTTTGTCTGTAAACAATTGCTCAACATCTACTGACAATCACTTCAGAAGGGGCCCCCATTCCACAGTCAGGTGTGAGGTAAGAGACGACTAACCTGACTGACCACCTACAGAACGCCAAATGGAGACAGCTTTATAAACACAACTGAAGTTTACATTAGGGTTAAGGTTAGGGTTGGACAAGGGTTAGGTAAGAGTTAGGCAAGGGTTAGATAAGGGTTGGACAAGGGTTAGGTAAGAGTTAGGCAAGGGTTAGATTAGGGTTGGACAAGGGTTAGGTAAGGGTTAGGGGACAAGCAATAACTCTGGTACAGAGGTTGCTTCATTTGAATGCATTTTCTTTTTTTGATGTTACTGTTTTAAATCTAACAAATAATCAAACTTTGGACTGAATTATTTCCTTGACTGCCTCTGTTGTCACACGAGTTAGAATCATATGGTGAATATAGCATGCTGCTAATCAAAACAGTCTATGATTGTCATAGATAAGAACAAAAAAAATTGAATATCGAGCTATGCAAGTAAAACAACGGACTGAAAAGTGTTATTTTTCACATGGAAGAAAAAATCAAATATTGTTGGCATTAAGAGCGAGTGATACATGCATAATGTAAGACTCACTAAATTGCTATTTGAACGTTGACAAATCACTGAGTTGGCATTGTGTTGATACGTAAGACATTTTTAGTGGTCGAGTCACAAATAAGAAATACTTAAATAGCAGAGACGGACGTCGTCGACAAGTGAGAGTTGAGCGAGCCGACGGTGTGCTTGTAGCTTGTAGTATGAATGGCGTATGAACGAGATATTAATGGGGTATGATCGAGGCTGTAGGTGTGAACGCAGTGGAAATAGCTGTTCACCTGAAAGCACAGAAATGGCATTCCGCTAGCGAAATACATTACTTTCAGTGGAGGACACAAAAGCGCTTTCATAATCGCCGGCGCCCAACAAAGCGAAAATACTGTCCAGTCGCCGTGCTCAAAGTTGACCTCGCTGACCTTGTGAAGTCCAACCAATGGGATTACAGTGTGTGCTTAAGTTGTTTGAATAACTAACAGAAGAAGAAAAAAGTCGCAGTTTTTCCCGCCACACTGCGACGAAAGGCAGAGAAGAGCGCATGTAGTTAGAGTTCGTACAATTGGACCCTTTGGAAACTCCGTCAATAACAATCGGGAATTGCGATTTGACTCTCGTGCTCGGTACACCTGCGATATCGGAATGCAAGACCACGTTTGTTTTGGCGTGAAAAATGCAGAATGTCACGTCAGCTCAACGCCTATGGTAGCGCATCATGCAGAGCATTTAGCTGGTCTGAATTGTTAACCCATTGTCAACTGATCACATTCAGATCTGCTTTTGGTCAACGCTGACTGTACTTCTTACATGAGTAGACACTCCCACATCTTCCTCTGTCACTGGGAATTCCCTGAGTGGATGCCGTCTTCACAGCTCCCAGAAGACATCACTGTTGGTATCATGGAAATCACAATCTTTAGCACACAATAAATACCCTGTGTGTGTGTGTGTGTGTGTGTGTGTGTGTGTGTGTGTGCAGACCAGTGGTGCAGTGAAGGAACAACCAAGTAACAGCTCTGAGGTCAGGGGAGGTGTTTGTTCAATCCGAACGAGATAACAAAGGCACCGACTGATTCATCGGTAGGTCACTCTAACGCGTGTCCGCTCAGGTTCCCTGTGCTTTGGCTGACGTCTAACCACATTCACCATCAGTTCAACTGCTACCGCACTACTCCACACCGCTTTTACCACTTCCTCTTCCTGCATCTCTGGGTAGTGTGTGTGTTTGTGAGAATGCATATTACCATGCTATTCTAGATAAGGGAGGTCACATGACTCGTTACGCTTCTGTCCTTCAGCATTTGGATTCTGCCCTTTGTGGAAAATGAAAAAGCAACAAGCACTGTCTGATTTGTCCCAAGCAGTTAGTAGTAGTAGTAAGAGCAAAGGTGTGGGTCAAGCAATTAAAAAGAAAAATGAGAAAGAAACTACTACCCAGCACTTGATTTTATCCACTGGTCCTTTGAGCCGTGCTTGTGCTTAATAGCAGCCACTCGCGTTTACAAACCTAGAATATTGCTTTCGTTCTGGGGATCTCCCTGAAAAATAATCCCCCGTGGAAAATAATCTCAGCTGTGGACATTAAATGGAAGAATCCTGAGTTAAGGTTGTGTGTGGGTTACAGCTTTCCATCTACGTTTTATGCAAAAACTCCCTAGCACTACTTAATCTGGAAATGGTTTGTGTAATCAGAAATGGTGTAGCTGCCTATATATCCGACCCATAAGCAAACATGGCTGCACTTAGTTTATCCTTAATTAAGAACATGTTAAGAATAGCCTTTAATTACAGATATACACTACCGTTCAAATGTTTGAGGTCACTTAAAAAAGTTACGGTTTTCAAAATAAAATGACATTTGTTGTAAATTAAAATAACATAAAATTGTTCTGAAATACTGTGTTGACATTATTATTGTTGTAAATTTCCATTGTAGCTGAAAACTGCTGTTCTACTTGTATAGAGGATCCTTTTCAGCAACCATCAGTCCTGTGTTCCAATAGCACGTTATGTTTGCTAATCCAAGGTTAATTGAACATTAGGAAACCTGTTTGCAATTATTTTAGCACAACTGACAACTTGTGTGCTTGTTATAGAAGCATTGCAACTGGCCTTCTAGTTGAGGGTCAGACGCATCTGAACTTGTGGGTTTTATTAGAGGCACAAAATGGTCAGAAACAAAGTATTTTCTAGTCAGAGTTGCAAAGAAAGGCAAATCTCAATACTGGCTAATAAAAACAAAAGATTAAGATGGGCAAAAAAAACGGCACTGAACGGAGGAAAATTTGAGAAAAAAAGAGTTATGGGCAGTCAATTAGAGGTTTAAGTGTTTTCGATCACAGAGACATACATTTGTGAGAAATCATTATTTCTAACCTTATCAATGACTTAATTTCCTATTTTTTTATTTTGACAAGGTAGGCCAATTGATAACAAATTATTTTTTGCGACAGCGACCTGGGGAGAAGATAGGGATTGAACCCAGGACATCATACATACACAGCATGCACTCTACCACTGAGATACCAACTCCTCCAATAGGAACCCAGGACATCACACATACAGAGCATGCACTCTACCACTGAGATACCAACTCCTCCAATAGGAACCCAGGACATCACACATACAGAGCATGCACTCTACCACTGAGATACCAACTCCTCCAATAGGAACCCAGGACATCATACATACAGAGCATGCACTCTACCACTGAGATACCAACTCCTCCAATAGGAACCCAGGACATCATACATACAGAGCATGTACTCTACCACTGAGATACCAACTCCTCCAATAGGAACCCAGGACATCACACATACAGAGCATGCACTCTACCACTGAGATACCAACTCCTCCAATAGGAACCCAGGACATCACACATACAGAGCATGCACTCTACCACTGAGATACCAACTCCTCCAATAGGAACCCAGGACATCATACATACAGAGCATGCACTCTACCACTGAGATACCAACTCCTCCAATAGGAACCCAGGACATCATACATACAGAGCATGTACTCTACCACTGAGATACCAACTCCTCCAATAGGAACCCAGGACATCATACATACAGAGCATGTACTCTACCACTGACCAATCAACTCTTCCAATAGGAACCCAGGACATCATACATACAGAGCATGCACTCTACCACTGAGATACCAACTCCTCCAATAGGAACCCAGGACATCATACATACAAAGCATGCACTCTACCACTGAGCTACACCAACTGCTCCAACTATTACTTTTGCTATATTTCCTATTCAAACACATTTTTATGCATGTTTAAACCAGGACATTTCTAAATTACCCCAAATCTCCATTTAATGGCCAAATGACCACAAACCTCCATTTAATGGCCAAATGACCCCAAATCTCCATTTAATGGCCAAATGACCACAAACCTCCATTTAATGGCCAAATGACCCCAAATCTCCATTTAATGGCCAAATGACCACAAACTTCCATTTAATGGCCACAGCACACAGAGATGATTCCACTTCCTAAGCTTAACTAGCTGTAGGTTAGAGAGTGAGATGTCTTGCCTTTCCTATAGTGGTAGAACCAAACAGGAGAGACATTCTGGACATTGGCACACTACAGTCTGACTGACATCTTCAGCATGTGCCACTTTACCTATCCTAGTGATACAACACCGGTGTAAATTAACCAGAATTAAACAATCAAATGTAATACTTCTCCTTTAACAAAACACTTGTTCGATCTGTGCGGTTGGTTCTCTAATATTTCTCTTTCTCTGTTTTTGAGAATGTTTCGAAGTGAAAAACTGAAACCAGTTTAACCACAGTGCAACACGTTAGACAGAAATTGGCTCATGAAAGAATGTGAGACCTACATGGTGACGGTGCTAACTGACATGTGCATCACAAAAAGAGATCCAGCCCAGTCTGCCTAGTGAACTATGTGCTTATAGGATCTCTATGGCGATATCTCATGAAACCTATAGACAGGGTGCCAGTGCCAACAGTAGGTGGTCGCTGCCAAGACATCCTGTGTGGCCAACTCTCTCGCACTGGGCATTAGTTCAATCTGGATCCCAGCGTGTGTTTATCACAGCGAGAAGAGAGATTGACATACATAAGTCACACTGAGGGACCTGAGAGGGAAGTTCCAGTAGTTACTGAAAAACTACATGGAAATAATCATCTACAATATGAAAATGACCTCACAGGAAGTTGCTGAATGTACAGAGAGAAAACAAGCTGCATGGTGACACATGCAAACCACACACAAACACAGAGGCATACATGTTACACTGAGAAAACCACTAAATATTAATGTGCCACACTGTAACTACAACTCAAATGGCGAACAACAAGTGATCAGCAGCCTGACAGACATGACTCAAGATCACAACAGGCAGTCGTGTTAATTCTCAAAGGTCAGAGTGACAAATTATTTTAACATAGGGTACAGCATTTAAGGAAGTGTACGAGAAGGGTCCGAATTAGAGATATCCCTTTAGAATAAACCTTTTATGTCCAGATTCCAGCAGCAATGCTCCTCCAGCTGCTTGTACTTGCTCTAACATAAGGTGTGCCTGGCGCACATTGTTCCTCCTATTTCCACACCTATTGCGTTTAAAGTGCAGAATAATAAAAGTACACCTAAACCAATACAGACAACATGTATACGGAAATAACCAACGGACACGCTGTCACAAGGACAGAAATAAAACAGTGCATGGGCACTATTTATGATTCAATAGCGGGTCAAGAAGTGCACATCGCACGCACACGCGTGAGCATATTACGCACAGGGACCGGTCACCGGTGCATTATTTGCGCTCCACTTGTATAATGCGCTCATTGCGTACCTGCATTGCCGCAGTCGGCGCACACTCCGTTTCCACGTCTGGCCAAGACATCCTGCAAAAGCCGTTCACTCCTGTCGGACTCCGAGGCCATCTGTAACGATCTCCACCCGAACCGAAACACCGCAATGCAACCTCACTTTAATTAGAATATTTCACACAAAATAATAAGCTACTATGACCTTGTACGATCCACGAAAAGGGGAAAAAACAATGCTTTTGTTTTTACCCCCCCAGAATGAAAATTGTAAGGTTAAGGAGGAGCATCTCTCTTGCTCTCGCTCTTGCTCTCCTGCCCACAGATCTATTACTGAGTCTTGATGCTGTGGCTGCATTATCTCAAGTCTGTCATTCCCTCATTCTTCTCACTCCACCGAGGCTTCTGCAGTCGCAGTGAGACCTCCAGTGGCCTGATCACGGTGACATAAATATAATATATTCTCACCTCACAATTGATGACTAGCTGTGATTTGTTTTTCTGACATATATATATATATATACATATTCTCACAACATATTTTTGACGTTTTTATATATACAGGTTAGTGCACTTCATCCAGGAGAACCGAAAAACCGCACCACTGTCGATGCATTATTGCAATTATTATTTGACAGCACGTCGGATTTACTTCGACACTTTAATTCCCTCACCCTTATCGGTAGACATGTTGTCAATACTGTGAATATATTTATATATGAGCGCGTTAAAAATACCAACATGTTTGTAAATGTCACTTTAAAAGTAAATGGTCTCCGATATTATCGACCGATCGATTATTCACGTCTGTCTCGGAGCGTTCGATGACGTCACAACAATGCGCCGACTGTAAACGGAAACGACAATGTGATGGGTATCTCTCTCCCCTGAAGTATCTCTAAAATAGCAACCATGTCGACCGCTATGAATTTCAGTAATAAGTCATTTCGCCCCCGTGCTCCCGACAAAGGATCATTTCCTCTGGATCATTTTGGTGAGAACAGCTTATTTGGTTCCTGACTAGATGTGCCCTTACAACTAATATATGCTTGTGTGTGTTGCCCACATTGTGTCCAAACAGCGTTTTGTACACTGCAGTTTTCAACTGCCATTTATATACACTAAAAATATCCCAGTTGAGTTTCATGGTGCCTATTGTTTTTTGGACGGGTGCACTACAACAGTAACACATCGTCTACTTTAGTTTCCCAATTTGCTACTTAATGGGTTAAGTGATTCATATCCCGTTTCATCCAATGATCGGTTATAACCCCAATACTAATACATTAATATTCTAATTATTCCATCAATAATTGGAAATTATTAAATTGTTTAAATTAGTATGCAATATTGTTGGATATTGATTCTAACACCCTGGCCGGGGCAACATAAAGTGGGGAGGTCCTCCTTGTAGAAAGATAAAAATTTGACTTTATTTATTGCCTTAATTAAAAATAATATCCTTTTGACTGGTTTCTTGTGTATTTTCTGTTTATTTTAGCATTTGCTTTATAACTGTAAAGCCAGTCAACAAACATGAAAACATTTTCTTTCAAAATCCCAATAGACTTTACCATTTGTCAGTTCTCTTATTGAAACGGTTTTCATTAGGGATTAAATACTGTATTGTTAAACACAGGTTAGTTGAAGAATCTAGCACTTTTCAAAAAGTCACTTACAAGATGATGTCAGAGATTGGTCCATTTCTGTCTCTGTGTTGTTGGTCATTGAAGGAGAGTGCAAAGCGTTCAAAGAGAAGTTCATGAAGTGCTTGAAGGAAAACAGCTTTGACAATGCCACGTGTCGACTACAGTCCAAAGAATACCTAGAATGCCGGATGGATAAGTGAGTATTCCTTGACAGGTTTAGCTGTACTTCTTATTTCCTGTAACACATGGGTTAACTAGAATCATTGACTGAAACTGCATTCTCTCTTCACAATGTGAAACTTCTCTTTGCAATTTTCAGTCAACTGATGACCAAGGAACCTCTGGAAAAACTGGGGTTCAAAGACCTTGTAGACAAACCCAGCGAGGAGAACCAGGTCAAACCCTGAACTGCCTTTCTGTCAGAGAGAGAGATTGACGCTGTCAGGTCAGCGATATAGCCAATAGACACTCACTGGGATTGTTTTCTCTTCTTTGTATAGACAATACACAGGTAATTTTCTGTGTCAACCTTAAAATGTTTTTTTGTAAATTATTCATATCTTCTGATTTGTATGGTTTGATGTTGAAATATGAATTTACAGGAAATAAGTGGTGTTTTCACTTTTGTCTTGATGTGTTACACAAACCTGGAATCAGACATACAGTGCTACTATTCCGAAATGTGCATCAAATTCCCATTTTCCTACATTTTTCTACCAAAGTTGTAAATAAGTCAGTATGTTATTACAGTGTACATGAAAAGTAAAAATGTAATGCTTTTTTCCATTAAATACAGATACTGTTAGAAGAAGTGATGAAACAGAAAATGTATTAATTTGTCTATGTAATTGCTCTCTATCAAACCGCTTGTAAATACTTTGCAAATAGGCTCTCTGACGTGATTGTAGAGTAATTTGCATCTGCACAAATGTTTCTCAATATTACAGACAAAGATCGTGTCCATTTAGCATTTTACTGAGTCCCTCACACCCGTTGGCTACCCGTGAATGTTGTTGTATGGTGTGACAAAGTGTTAACAGTCCAATTGTTAATGAGTCATGAACTTTATTTAGAACCTTTATAGTAAATTGTCGCATATTAAAACAATGTGCACTCACGTACAAAACTAAACGTAAAAACAATTCTGTTAGCAATTCACTCTGCTCAGACTCACTCTAGTATCAAACACAAACTTTATAACCTAGAATAACGCCACAAGGACAAAGAACAAATGCATTTCAGTGTTCATGCTTTTACTGTTACTAAGCTAATGAGATCAGTGATTGTAAAGGACAGGAGAAAAGAGCACGCAAAAACATTTGACCCAGCCAACCTGTTCCAGTTGAATACTGGAAAATGAAATGGAGGCAAGGAGCTGTGAGGTCAGATGTTTACCACATCTCTAGTGAGAAGAGTCGGCGCTGGGCCGCGAACGGTGGCGTTTGCGAACGGGGGAACGCGAGCGAATCCTGCGGCGAACAGGAGATCGTCTCCTTGGTGACCAAGATCTTGGATCAACAGAGAGAAGGGGTTAAAAAAGCAGGCAGAGGGATGACAAAGTATCTTTTATTTAGCACTTTATGTGAAGTTTGAGAAAAGAGGTCTTATTTGCCACCATATTTCAGTAGAATATTAATCATTTTTTCAATTTCATTTATTGATTTGTTTCTTTGGTCAGAATGGAAAACACAAATTTTAAAGGAAGGTCTGAATTCAGATTTATAATTCCTACCAAAACAATAATAACAACAAGTCCTAATTCTCTTGTTCTAATTTTATGGAATATATATATATATATTTATATCCAACCAATAATAAATATTGGGATATATTTATATCACATAAGGGTACACATTTTATTCTATAAGAAAACAGGTTTTAAATAAAATAACAAATATTGTGATGTACATCCACACACAAGTATGACTAGGAGACAGACCTTCTCATGCGGGGTGCAGTGCGTCGCCACATGGGGGGCGGTGGTGGCCTCCTGCGGGGGGGCAGCCTAATCACTCTGGGTGCCAGCACGGCACTGGCTGTGATCTCCTGTCCGTCAATCTGACCTGCAGACAGCACAGGGATTAGAGGGAATCCGTTTTTAAGACAAAACTAGTGGTCGTTATTCAAAGTTCACAGGCCCTATAGCAAGTCTACACCTGCTTGTCTCGTTTTGTTGCCTGTGAGATTCGTGCCTTCCATTCATAATGTACATTCTCACTCACCCTACATTTTTTTCACTTACAATACCTGATAAAGGAGCATACGCCCACGGTGTACAGAACTAGTCAGACTTTTCATTCAGTACTTTCTAGATTAAATGTCTTTTTGGGTATGTCTCTATTGGCTTTGCTGCACACCTGAGTTTAGAACGTTTCTCTTTTCCTTTCAGATGGTCGAATTGGGTTCCAATCCAGGCTTTGGCCGCACAACTCAATGTGTCTCACAGACTGGTCACAAAGCCAATCCGGTTTTGTCTTGGCTGTCATTTTAATTCTGTAAATACACCTTGGACTACCTTGGACTACTGCAGAGATGATTATTTGTTTGGCTTGCTGGATGGCCAGCTTTAAGGGTTTTGGTAGTTTCAACCTTTGTTAAAATCGCAACTGTACACTGTGCTCGTGGAAACTATCACTGCCTTTCACAGGTTTTTATAAGCTTCCTCAAATCTATTCTAACATAGAGGTCTACAGGAAGTTCCTTGGACTTAATGTCGGAATGTTTTGCTCAGACATGATTTGTGAAGCGTGGGACGTTTAACACACAGGTGTTCCCTTCTAGATAACGTTAATCAAATTAATTTGCCAAAGGTGGACTTCAAACAAGATCTAGGGACATCTCCATTGAGTTCAATACTGGGGTACATGAAATATTCTTGTTTTTATTTTCATCAAATTGGCCTGTTTTTGCTTTCTCATTATGGGGTATTTGTGTAGATTGATTGCAAAAATGTTCTAGGCGATTATCATTAACAAATTCTAGAAAACAACAAAAAATTAAGGCAAGAAGGGAGTCTGAATTATTTTCAAAGGCACTGTACACACACACTATTCTGGTAAGCGTTTATGTTTTATTGTTGTATATTAAAGACATTGAAACCGCTGAGAACTTCCTGTACGGAATGTGTCAACTTAAAAAAGGTGCTTTCAAAATGTGACTGAATTTATATGCATTTACACTGAATTTAATTCTGTCTTTAATTCCATATTGCTGTGGAGTGTTACAAAACACTGCAACTCAAAGGGCAAACTGGACCGGTGCGACCACAGGCCACTTACCTCCATCCATGTGTTTGAGAGCCTTCTCTGCATCATCGGCCGTCTCAAACTCCACATATGCGTAACCCTTTGATAGATATGGATGGACTCTGTCTGCGGGCATGTCTATCATCTTGATCTTGCCATAGGTGCTGAAGATTTCCTGGATGTGTTCCTGAGAAGACATTGCACTATACTTCCACAAACCTCTTATGTTTTCAACAGGTTCTACAGTGGCAAACTAACTGGATTAGGTAGGCAATATGGACTGACCTTGACCAACAGTTTCTCCAGTGGCAAACTGACTGGATTAGGTAGGAAATATGAACTGACCTTGACCAACAGTTTCTCCAGTGGCAAACTGACTGGGTAAGGTAGGAAATATGAACTGACCTTGACCAACAGTTTCTCCAGTGGCAAACTGACTGGATAAGGTAGGAAATATGAACTGACCTTGATCACATTTCGGGTGAGGCGACCCAAATACACCTTGGTGGGTCGGGGGCTGGGGCTCCTTCTGCGTCTCTCGTTGTCATCTTTCTTCACCGACAACTTTGATCTACCGGACAAACCAGGTCCTGAAGTTAATACACACCTGGCCAAGGACTCAGATTTGATTCACAAACTTCAATAACTGGTCATAATGCCCCATTGCTTGGTCAAACTAACAGGTCGGTCTAATGAGGCCCTGAATCTACACTGCTGATAGAATTATAGAATGTGTGGATTACAGCTCTGATCTGCGCTGTGGCCTTGCTCATGACACAACCGCACAGAGCCAGTTAAAACACAGTTAAAACACAGTTAGAACACAGAACACAGTTGACACACAAACCGTCTGTGGACGGGATTGCATGTCTGTCAGTATGTTAAGTCAGACTAATTTTGGACACACTGGGCTGTGACAACAGCTGATAATTTCGCCGTATACGACATTGTCATTAAAGCCGTCTAACGTTCCTCTACTTGAGAAATCATGGATTTGGATACAGTCCTCGTCTCAGCGCGCCCAGAGCCTGCGGGTCACCTACGTAGACTGTTGACGGTTGTTATGCCGTTGGCGGTTGGGACTCTTCGACCCAGAGGAACTAGATGAGCTGGAGGATTGGGAGCTGGACCGGCTAGAACTGGAAGAGGAACTGGAGTCGCTGGAAGAACCAGAGCTGGAGCCAGAGCTGCTGTTGGAGCTTGACCTAAGTTAAGACAGTGAAAAGGCCTTACTGTGGGCACCTGCTGAGACATGCTGCATAAAAAGCACAGCAAGCAAGATGGAAATGATGATGTCAAACTTTGGCTAACCTGCTGCTCCCAGTGGAGCTATGACGTTGGAGTCTCTTCTCGGTCACCCTGCTCCTGTCCTTCTGAGCTCCCTCTTTTGCTGTTGTTTTCTCCTTTTCTCGCTCCTTTGCCTTGTTCTCTACATTATCCTTTCTCTTCACTGGAGATTCCCTGTAGAATGATAAAATAATGTATTATTTGGGTCTACAATATATGTTACTAGGACAGGCTCTAATTGTAGTTGTTATGCAAAGGTTGCACATAACTGAAAGGTACATCTCTGTTATCCAAATAAATTCAGCTACAGAATTGTGAGTGACTTAGACGCTTAGTGCCTTGAATGGGACGACCCATATTAATCTATATTTATTTAGTTACACTTTCTAGCAAATCGAACGACACATCGGAAAAATACTATCTACACAAACAGCGTTTTCTGTTACAACGTTATGATATAAACGTGTTTAAACATTTGGTAATTTGACGATTAAAGTGGAAGAAAAGGCAAGTTTACATTTTTTCGTTTACGTTGCAAACAGGCGTCGCGGAGAGATGACGTAGGAATATTATTGTAGTATTTTAAAAAAGGCATAGCGCCCCCTGCTGACGTTTATTGAAATGTCTTTTCGCAACATCAAGATTTCAGATGCATTGATAAGACGAAACCGGGGCAACCGGGCGGAGCACAAACCACATTCTTGACATTAGGAATATATAGATATTATGAACCCATGTTTTTATTTATTCTATTCCCTCTTGTCATTCTCACGTGTGAGAATTATTTTATAGAATATAATAGCACACACAAAAATAAATCATCTTACATTTTTTACTTCCGCATAATGCTATCGTCAATTTTTTTAATTGCCTATGTTATCTTTGTATTTTCCCCCAAAAAATATTTATATATATGTATTTATTTATTTAACGCTTCTTTGCTGTCACATTTGCTGTCATCTGTGCATTTAAAAAACAATATTATTCCTCTATTTTATTTGTACAGTTTTCCAAATGTGTAATTTATTAAATGTATCTAATACTCGTATCTATTATTGAGAATTGTCAGCAATATCGTTTTAACACCGGAACAAACAATAATAATTGCTGTTTCGTCACCCGGTCAAGTTTTACAGTAGCGCAACGCGGAAGTGACGGGTTGCATTTGCGGAGGACGTTGTTTTGCTTTTCACTCAGCTACCCTTTCTGTCAATAAGACACCTGTTTAACACTGAAACACCAAGATGTCTTCAGATTTTGAAGCGTACGAACAGGATTTTGGCACTCTGACAGCAGAAATAACTAATAAAATTGGACGTATTCCCAAGTTAGGAGGAGGTAAGCCACGTTAAACTCAAGCTTGTCAAGTAATGTAATAATGACATATCAAATTGATGACTGCCCAGCTTTACTAACTCATACATGTCATCACATCACATGTTTATAGCACACGACCCTAATACATACATTTTATTCTTAATCTGGTCACCGCTATGTATTTAGTTAGCCAACTATACAACCCCCTATACTAGCTTTGTGTTGTTGCTGTACTAGCTGGGTGGCTGATTGTTTGTTTGCTAGGTTTGCTAGCCACACTTCTAACAGCATAAAGTCCTGATCAAACACATACCATGTGTTCTTGTCCTGAGTATTCAAATGCAGTGATGACAAAGCACCTAGTAGCCCAGTGTTTTAAATAATTTGTTCCTGAAGGAAGTGTTGTGCAATCATTACAGCTAGTGCTGCTCCTATGATACTTCAATTAAAATATATTGTTTCAGTTATCAGCTTATAGGTTGGACTTTTAAACCTAGTTGTTGCAATAGAAGGCCCAGTAACTTAAGTAGAACTTCAGTTTGTCAAATCTTTCCGTTGTGTCACATCTAAAGTGGAAGATCATACTGTCAGACAACATTTGAATTACAAAATCTAGGTAAAAATACAGCTCTTCTATCATTATTGGAATTGGATTTGGACAATGTAATAAAAATATTGTACTTGTAATGAGTACAAGATTTGAGTAGTGTGTAGGCACACATTAAAAGCAGTTAACAACAATATTTGAAAATGCAGCGAATCAAGCAATTTATCAATTCATTGTAGTTTTTAGCTGATGCATATTTTTTGGCCACAAGTGACAGAGGTTATTAACCAGTAAACAACCAATGTTTTTAACACAGTTGCTCTGTATCAATGCTGGTGTTTTGTACATTTTGTATCTGTGCACCCTGCAAAGAAATGAATTCAAATGTAGCTTCTGATGTTGCTTGTATTTTTAGCAATCTTACAAAAGTTATCTTTTTATATTTACTAATAATTAGAATATAAACAATATAGCCAATTATTACAGAAATAACCAGAGTGAATATAAAAAAATATAATTTTGTAGGTATTTTTTGTGCAATTGGTCAGAAATATTGGGTCACTTTAGGCAACCGACTGCTAATAATGATATTATCATTAGCATATTATTGGCCAATATTGATTGCGGGCTGATATAACCCTGCCTCCCTAATATACATACATTTCCTTGTTGATAGTTTACCTCATTCAGAATGTAGGTAGTTAATACTAGACCAGGAGGAATGCGTTTAGGCATTTTTCCGCATCAGAAGAAAAGAGACACTGTTTTAGCCGCCAGATGTCCAGTGACATAATACATGTCCTTGTGGGACTTGTGTGGACATGGAATAAGAGAGCAGGGTGAAATTTCACACCCAGGACTAAGAATCGGAGAATGATGTAGCCTTCAATGGCATGGTGACTGTCGTAGGGGTTGGGGATCTCATGGTGTTGTCTATCAGCATGACTTCTGCCTGGCTGCAGTTAAGTTGGAAGACATTATTGTGCATTGGATATTTTACCTCTTCCAGGCAGTTTTAGAAGGTTGTCAGATGAAGTAGTCACCCCCCACTCCCCCAAACTTGGGGAAGTTAGTGAAAGTGAATGTCTAAAAAAGACAACATAATTACTTTGTCATTTACCTGTTTTGTTGATCATATTGCCCTTAACTGGGAGGTGTGGTGGTTATGGTATTCCAACAAACCACAGCATTGTCAGCAGATGGCGCTCTATGGGTTATAGTCGGGCATCTGTAGCTAACGCCAGCAGGGTGGAAGTCGTCAGTGTGCGATGAGCGAGTTTAAGTTTGCAGGCGATAGAGAGCGATTTTGGCATAAACTTTATTTCCCACAGGTCAACTGAGTATAAACGGAACGGTGATATAACTAGCGAGCTAAACTCAAAGACAATCTGGATATCTTTCCGAGTCTGCTAAAGTTAGTTGGATGAATTAATGTTTATAAGGTTGACATATATGTAGTTTGTAACCTAATGTGGGACGTCTGGCTAAATTGGCAGAATATTTATAGCAAAGGAGCTAATCATTGGTAGCACACCAAGCTTACTATGGATATGTATGACATATGGAAGTTCCAAATATGGATATGTATGGCATATGGAAGTTCCAAATATGGATATGTATGACATATGGATATGTATGACATATGGAAGTTTCAAATATGGATATGTATGACATATGGATATGTATGACTGTGACATATGGAAGTTTCAAATATGGATATGTATGACATATGGAAGTTCCAAATATGGATATGTATGACATATGGACGTTTCAAATATGGATATGCATGACATATGGACGTTTCAAATATGGATATGTATGACATATGGAAGTTCCAAATATGGATATGTATGACATATGGAAGTTTCAAATATGGATATGTATGACATATGGAAGTTCCAAATATGGATATGTATGACATATGGACGTTTCAAATATGGATATGTATGACATATGGAAGTTCCAAATATGGATATGTATGACATATGGAAGTTTCAAATATGGATGTGTATGACATATGGAAGTTCCAAATATGGATATGTATGACATATGGAAGTTCACACAATATTCAATGGATACGTTTTTGATTGTCGTGTTTGTGAGTACACTGGAAAACATAATTATGTTGGCTTAGTCCAGTATGCATGTGATTGAGTGCTCCTGACCTTAGCTGCATTTTCATATTTCCCACAGACATAAAATGTGTTGCACCAGTGTGAGCTGCGTGTCATTCTTGGCCTTGTAACGTTGGCTCTGTGATGCCAACTAAAGTCTGGTGTCTTATATACCAAGGCCTGTGCCTTTCTAAATAACCGCCAATCAATAATTTCAATAGTAATATGCCTTGTCGATAACATCACGTCCCCAAAAAAATTCTGTCTCATTCCATATATTAACTAGATGAATAACCCTAACCCTTTTCTACGTTTTAGAAATTCTTTCCTTAAAGAATGCTAAATGATTTGAATAGGTCTCCGGACATCATATTACATTGCTATAAATTATACCTCCCACTGGTCTCATAGTTAAGTAACTACTTTATTTGCAAACCACAATGCACAAAAGATCCTGCAACTAGCATTGTCCTCCTCCTTTTACCAGGTCTATAGTTGGGTTTATTTTTCTATGCCGTGGCTCATGGGAATTTTATATAGGCTTGTATTGTTTTGAATTGTATTGACTTGGACTCGTTCCCGAAAACAATGCATCTCTTCCACAGTGTAATTCTACCGTGTTACCCCGCCAGACGTCACGTGGCGCATGTTAAAAAAAGCCTATATGAACAAAGAATGAAGCCCATCACCGCCAAGAGTAATTGTCCAGTGTCCTTTGCTCCTACTAGAACAGTTTGCACTTCAATTTCATTCCAAGTCACGAAGGCATTTTCCATTTGCCTTTCTACCCTCTTAAGTCCCTGAGTTGTGCCCATTGGTTGGCAGCGCTCCATTTTCTACGATGACAATGGCACGAACAACTGCCTTTTGTCGCTGGTGTTGTTGTTGCGTGCTCCAATGTCACTCGTGCACAATCGCTGATAATGGCCGTGCTTTGGTAGTAATGCCCTTGACCCAGGCTTCAGCATTCACGCGACAATAAGAACAACAATGTAATGAAATGCACGGTCTTGTTCTGTTAAACATAAATGCATTTTTTTGTTTGGAATGTTTAGCGAAAGCCGACGTCTCGTTAATTACCGGCGATGAAAAAATGTTTTTTTTCTGCCTGCAGCCGTTGTGCATAACTGTGTTTAAGTGGGGTTCTTCTAGTTAGTTGCCATGCATGTTACAGGTTCCTTTTGGCCTGGACTGTTGTGGGCTACATCGCCTCATATAGGTGACGTCCTACGGCTCAGTACTCCTGTAGGCTGTGAGATTGTACACGTTTAGATATTGATCTTATGACTGGCAGTGCAAATCAGATGTGCATCAACCATTTGGTTTTGGCACTGTCATGTTCCATCAGTGTTAGGCCCATGTTGTTAACAAGTTGACAACTTTAAGCGTTTTTTTTGGTAGATACAGAGCGTAAATTGGTCCCTCTGCCATTTTTATTCCGTCTGCATTTTTATTAATGTTCTGTCCTGTGCAACCGTTTTTTTCCGCAGTGCCTAGTGGGTGTGATGAAGCGTTCTTTTTTGGAAATTATTAATCCAGCTGTTCTGCAGAATCCGCTTTCCTTTTTAAAAAAAATATCTCCAGGAAGAGTTACTGCACCTTTAATGTTTCACAGGTGGAGACTTTGAGAATGCTATGTTTATTGTGTCCGTGTTAGGGCAATATCTTTTACCTGAAGAGTGTGTTAACCCGGAGCTTCTGCAGTACAGGTTGAATACTTATGCAAGCAACATATTCATGTTTTATTATAGATGTTCCCTAACACAAATCCCTTTAGTCAACTTAGAATATGTATATTTTTCAAATACAATGAACATAATGAACTGTTATTATATCATGTTTTTATTCAGTAATATAATAGAAAGTAAAATGATTGAATATACCTTGTCAAAAGATTAGTGGTTCAGGCTTGAACCCTTGAGCACAAATACATGCTGCTTTCCTGACCGCTTAGCCAACACCAGGCCACAGATGGTAGATATATTTTAGTTAATTGTTAGGGCTCTCACTATTAAAGATTGCTGAAAATTCCCACTTAATGAATGTGTTTAGATGCAACTATGGAGGTATAAACAATTTGGAAATGTCTAATGTTTGTGTCATATGTAACATAACATTTGTTTGTATGAAATGTTTACCGTTACATTTTTGTTCTGTATTGCAAATTGCTAAACTTCATCTCCCTTCAGACCCGCTTCATGCTAACTCTAGACTCATTATTTTAGTGAGAGAACTTGAACGCAGAAATTCCCTCAAATGCCCATCCCAACTTGCAATGCATAACAGAGTCAAATCAGCCTGAAAGTATAGATGATGTTAAAGACCCCAGGTCGGATTAGCTTTGAGTCATGGTTTAATTTAGACGCCACTGGGGAGCTCATGGCAACATTTGAGTCATTCACAGTTGGACTTGGAGTCAAATCTGGCAACCCAGTAACGCTGACATCTCCCTTTGCTTTGAGTTGGCACGAGGTGTCTCGTTGCTCCTTTACAAAAGCCAACAAAGGCCATTTGCACACGGATAAATAAGAGCCATCAGATGTGGAAAGGCATGTGGCGACGGTGTGTGTGTGTGTGTAAATATATCTTCAAATGCATTCCGGCGTGTGTTGTTTTGTCTTTCCTCGTTGTGGGGGAGTCAGCTGTTGTCACGAAGCTCTGCTCCTCTGTCGACTGATCAATATGCGCCTGCCGTTTCTCTTTCAGAGGAGAAGACACAGCTGGTTCTAAATGTCGACAAACAGCTCGAAGAAGTCAGAGAGTTGGTGAGTCGTTTGATCAGTAATTTCCTACTCGTCTCGTTTTGTAAATAATGAATTTGGAAAGGCAAACAAGACAAATTTACCGGCTCACCCAGACAACTGCACCTGTGTAATCCTGGAGAATGACATGACACGCATACATCTCTCCCGCTCAACGGACTGCTCGTCGTGAAAATGTGCAATTGTATTAGCGATAATTCGCTTTTAAGTGACACGCCTACGAGACAAGTGATCTTTTGGAGGGAGTCTTCACATCATGCACAGAAAAGTGAACTAACACAAATTGTCGCCAGAGTTGTCTCGTTATTTCATCTTGATTAGGCGTCTCCAAATCTGCCTCTCTTCTAAAGCACTCACATTTGGGCCTCAACACGGTTTTATTTATTTCCCGAACTGCCTTGCTGTCATCTTTCTTTTAGAATTCCTGAATGACTCCAGGACCTGCAGTCGCTGTTGAAACGAATCGAAACTTAAACAGATTAAAGTTAAAGCTGCATGATTTGTGTCATTTAGTTTCACTCTCGCTTTGAGATTTCATTTTAATCTTCAGAATGTCTTGATGTTTTTTTCCCCCTCCGAGTGACCTTTGTGTCCACCAAATCCAGGGTTGTGTTCTAATATATCGGTATCATTTAGATTACATCCACCGTTTTGATATATACAAATAAACACTTAGAATCTAATTTCCCCTGCTGTAATCATTAAATGGGTACAAACACAACTGCATAGCGAGCAAGAATTTGGGTTTAACATCAGAACCAATTTAAATCAGCACGTCCGTAATAATTCAGTTCTCTTTTCCCGATAGTATGTGTGTGTACGTGTAACTCACGGAATGAATTTACTGGTTGATTGCTGGACCTAGATGGAGCAGATGGACCTGGAGGTGCGTGAAATTCCCATCCAGAGCAGAGGCATGTACCAGAGCAGGCTGAAGAGCTACAAGGGGGAGATGGAGAAGCTGGAGAAAGACTTTGTGAGTACCGTAACGCCTTGTTTATCTCAGCATGAACTTAATGGACTGTGTGCGCCCAGTCTATGCCAGTGTGTAGTAATGTACTTTTTGGTATTCATAGCATGTCCTCTCATGCATGCACGTATGTGTGTTTGTGTGTGTGTGTGCGTGCGCTTTGGTGTGCACGCGAAGTAAACACAAAGAATTTGCGATCGTTCCTGAGCTGTAGTTTTGAGAAGCTTGTGTACGTACACACACACACACACTCACACCCACCCACAGACCGACCCACTCAGACTGGATGTGAAGGTCAGTGGTATGCCCACAGTGGTTAATCCCTGGGCTGCTTTTGAAAGTCCGCGCGGCGTCCGTGGGGACGGGGCTCGTGTCGATGCAACAGAACATGGCCTCGGTTAGTAATTCATAAACCCACCTGTCCGTCCAGAACCCGCCACACACATTAAACCTTAATTAGAAGCCAAGTGTTTTAACTTGAACGCGACTTGGTGGTCCGCTCCGTGTGTTTACCTTGCCCACGTGAACCCGCTCCCACGGCAACCGTGTGTTGTATTAAGGTCTCGGTTGGCATGAATTTTAGGCATTGCATTTCTATAAAACACGACCGTTGAACTCTTTCTGTTGGAATGTGGTTTAATTTACCTGTACGGTCTCTTTATGAATCTTTCTGTCATACTTGGTCTGTAATTTTCTAATGGGCGTGTTGAAATTGAGAGTTAAACCGTGGGCATAAGCAATATCAATTGCTTCATGCTAAACGCATTGACCAGGATCTGAAATATTAAACTAAACCAACATGCAGACATTTGAAACTATCCGGCGCTCAGTGATCTGTCACTCCACTGCTGAGAGTCTGCTCGCTCTCAGATCACAGAGGAGATCTCTAGTCTTTGTGAGGGCTCACTTTCCTCATCGTGGGCATTTAATTGGCTGCTGATTAATCTTTAGCTTCTCCTCTCTTGACACTTACCGTGGTTAATTATCAAGTAATTAACACCCGCTGTGCCGGATATTACGGCTAATTCACATTCCTCAAATGTTTGTATGTGCTGTGATCTTTTGAGCGCATGCTGGTATTTGAATAGTCCCTTTTGTTGCCATTAAATAGGTTATGGATGAGGGACAAGAGAATTTTGTCACAAACACGAAAATACCAACATGTACATTAAACATTGCAATATGAATGAGTCAGAAGTAACAGAAAACCTTTGTGATTTTTGAAACGGGTCAGAATTTTGTGTAGCCCCTTTTTGAATTAAAAGAATAACCATAATCTGTTTTCAGTAATTCCTGTGGCAAATTCCTCCTAGCTTTTTTTGGATTTGCAAAAGAATTTGCCCGCTTTTTGTAATTTTTTGGTCCAAATGATCCCACACAGCTTTAATTATGTTGAATTTTACGTGTTCCAACGGAATACTTTTTATACAGTGTTCATTGGGAAAAGTTTGCACTGTATTTTATTGTGCATTTTTTGACAATACGCTCCGCAAGTAGGTATCTGTTTCATAGTGGAATTTGGGGATTTTTGTTTACAATAAAAAGCAGATCACAATGGGCTGGTTTTGTGAAAACAGAAAACAGAAAAAAGCATTAACAAATTACTCAGAATATTTTTTGTTGTGTCATTAATGTGTTAATAACAATTGACAAACTTGAGCAAACTGTCCAGCCCAGCCTGTGTTTTTTCAATCCAATCTGTTTTGCTCCAAACTTGATGATATCGACAGTGTCTTTGAGTCCCTGAGTGTTTGCTTCTGGTTCCCTTGTGGTTCACCAAAAACTGCTGCTTCTAACTTGTATTCAGAAGTGTCAAATGCTTCACTTCTATCTCAGTGCTGAAGCCACAAATAAGCCCAGGACATCCAGGACATACAATGGTTTGCCGCCCCAAAGAACTCTGACCTCTGACCCCCTCCTGGCCTCCCTGAGGTGTCTCCACCCAACCACCACTCACATCCTCATGGTCACCCTCTGTTTGAAGTCGTCACCCCGGCAACACGCCAGACTGAGCGCCTGTCTTCCACGCCCAACAGGGCTCTGTCCGACTCCCAATATCTCGGCTTTTTTCCAGACGGATGCAAAAAAGTGCACATCAGAAGGACATCCCAAAAGGGCATTTACTATTCCTTCCCTGGTTGACAGCTTCATCTTTCTAATGGAGCGACACAGGGTCTTAAAGCCAGGGGACACCTGCGGAGGGGCCTTGAATCAGCCCAAGGGGAGGCTGGCCCTACCAGAGGAAACACATGAAAAATGAGAGGAAAAACCCTGTTTTGACGGGGGAGTTGCGTTTAAGTCAAGGGGAGCAGAACACCATGCCTCTTAGCAAGGCCTTTGATCAGGCACAAGAGAGACCTGATGGATCCTTAATTTAATGAAACCTATCAGCTAATACAGACCCTCCATCTTCAAAGGAAGCTCTAAAGTTTGGTTCCACCAGCGAGGAGGCCGGGGCAGCAAACCCAGTAAATGCCCTCGACATCTATTTTGTCTGAGCTCGGACCGCATGGGTCTGTTTGTGACAACAGAGGGGGGCGAAGTCTGCTGTGTAAGCGCTGTAGACACACTGGTCCCTGGTACATATGTCTTAGTGTAGCTGCTGTGTCTGGGTGTAAGCGCTGTAGACACACTGGCCCCTGGTACATATGTCTTAGTGTAGCTGCTGTGTCTGGGTGTAAGCGCTGTAGACACACTGGCCCCTGGTACATATGTCTTAGTGTAGCTGCTGTGTCTGGGTGTAAGCGCTGTAGACACACTGGCCCCTAGTACATATGTCTTAGTGTAGCTGCTGTGTCTGGGTGTAAGCGCTGTAGACACACTGGCCCCTGGTACATATGTCTTAGTGTAGCTTCTGTGTCTGAGTGTAAGCGCTGTAGACACACTGGCCCCTGGTACATATGCCTTAGTGTAGCTGCTGTGTCTGGGTGTAAGCGCTGTAGACACACTGGCCCCTGGTACATATGCCTTAGTGTAGCTGCTGTGTCTGGGTGTAAGCGCTGTAGACACTTTGGCCCAAGGTATGTATGTCTTCGTGGGGATGTCTTTTCCCCCAGAACCACGCAGACCAAAAACCTGGCAGTGTTTTAGTTCCAAATCCTCTGGACTTTACGTTGAGGAATACAAAGTCAGAATATATCTTTTGGTATCAGTGTACATCACTTTGAGTACTAGTTAAGCTGTCACCCTGCTTTGCTAACACCAGATGGCGATATTGCTCAAGGTATTCAGTCCTACTGGCACTATCTGGCAGGTGATATTGCTGTGCACACATGCCGATTAAACAGCTTTCTCCTTGATATATATATTGTACTGCTTCCCATGAATGTGATTGAATGTGATCAGGTTTGAGATTAAAGTGGAAAATACTTTGTCAACCTGAAGCTTCTAGGCTTCCAGTTGTTCGAACAGAGATGTTTGTTGGTCGGCCGGTATATATTTAATTTAGGTTGAATGATTGTTATTTTCTAACCATGGCCGTGATCAGTTGAATTGCATATATTAAATGTTATTCTTGCAATGCTTTCTGTTTTAAATGTAAAAATGTGTGTACGGTTTATTTTGTCAGTGCAGTGGAGTGGCTCTGCTTCTAAGGTGTGTCCAGGACAAGTCATTATTTGTTTTACAAAATTACCTTTTAAAGACAAGTCGAACAATTGTAGATGATGAAACGGTTCTTGCTTCTTAACTTCAGAATGCACGTTTCATTGGAATTACGAAATGCGTCATCTAACATTTCACCTTATTTCCGGGGACATTTGTTGGTTTTCTTTCCAAGGCGTCTCATTTTTTCCCCACTGCACTGCTTTGATACCTGTGCTCCTCTGCTGAGTTTGAAGCATCTGTAAGTTCGACAAACCCTTCGTAGACGAGTTTATGCTGAGAAGGCAAGAAAGTGTTCATCTGTTGGTCTATCTCAGATTATGTCTTTTGGGAACCTGGTGTTGAGAGTAGCCTACATCGAATGACGTCCTACCTCAGCATATAACGATTGCATTTCTGAAGACTTTAAAGAGTGAACCAGCCTTGACATATTGAACATTATTCACGTATGCAATCATATGAATGGAATTAAGCGCTGTCCTCTACACTGATCCCATATGTTCAACCGCTTTATATCTGTCTCCAGTGATTTTTTAAATGACCTTCAAGTGGAGGGGGGGGGGGAATTTAGGGCAAATATTAAATACAGTAGCAGTGCAATAAGCACCTTGGCTTCTTTAGTGACTTCTGTAAAGAGGAAATGCCTCAGATAAAATGCAAAAATAACTATGACATTTTGTAAATGACTTGGCCTTGCTTTTAACATGGATGAAATTTTTGCAAATGCCTCCATGTGCTTTCCATTGTGTATCAGGGAGCATCGTTCAGGCGTGTGTGTGTGTGTGTGTGTGTGTGTGTGTGTGTGTGTGTGTGTGTGTGTGTGTGTGTGTGTGTGTGTGTGTGTGTGTGTGTGTGTGTGTGTGTGTGTGTGTGTGTGTGTGTGTGTGTGTGTGTGTGTGTGTGTGTGTGTGTGTGTGTGTGTGTGTGTGTGTGTGTGTGTGTGTGTTGATGCTTTTTCTCCTTTTATAATATAAATATAATTAAATGCTCATTTTTGTAACACAAAGTTACAAATCTTCGAATGCTCCAGAAATGGGTAATGTGTTCTGCGTGCGGCTTGAAGAATACCAAACCACATATAATGTAATATGCACTTTTTGAATCCAGACCCACCTGAGTCTGTAGTGACAGACCATTTACTTCCACATACTTCCAGTAATACCAGGTCTGCTGGTCATGTGAGGCCATATACTTGCTCATTGTCGTAACCACACGAGATCAATAACAGTAGCCGCAGGTGGTCAAAGATGTGTGCTGGACAACCTTGGAGGTCAGTGTGGATCACGTCTGTGAGTTCCCATCTGTCGTTGGCCTATGATCAACTTTTCAAATTCTAGCGTTCGGCTGTTGGCACATGTATAGGGTGCACACAACCAGCTCATTTCCCATTTTAATTACGGGGGGCTGAAATGTGTTCCTTGATGTATTCCGCGGTCCTTAATTTTGGTCGCTGTTCATGGTCAAGTCACAGTCATCAGACACTCAAGAAGTTCGGTACTTACCCCGCGCTTGTCTCGGTGGGCTCAGAAATGCGATTGTGGCTATGTCCTAGCTATGCTTTCTGAAGATGTGTCGTCAAGTTCCTTCACTTTGAGTGGAAAAGGTTTAGTAATTAGGTTATTTGAAATGGGTTAGACATGATATTGAACGAGCACTGTTCTCAACTTCGCCTCTCAACGCACAGTTTTATTGTAATCCATTTTAGAGGTTCCGTCTTATTTGCCCTCAGTCCTCTTTTACACCGACTTCTACAAACGAAACATGACAGACCGACATTAGTCGGATGTTAGACACTACAAATCCCTTTCAATTGGGCTTGTCTGCGTTTGTCCTCCCGTACAATTTTGAGTCCTCGTCGTGCGGCGCTAAGGAGTCAATGCAGATTATGGTTTATATTCTCTCTGGTTTTACAAGCCGTCAATAGTGCTCAAGTCCAGCTACGCATTCAGATTAAGAAGTTCAGATTTCTTACAGAAAATCGAGGGGATTCGTCACGTCTGTCACTCAGAGCCCGGCGCAGATCTAACATGTAAACAAAATCTATCTTTTTGCTTTGTTTCTGATTCCCGCCTTTCAGCCAAACACAGCGGGCTCTTGTGGCCGAGCCTCTTGTAGATTGGCTGGATGAAAAACACTTGTCCTTTCGGAGACCTAGAACGGACACCTGCAGCAGCTAGCATATCAGACTCACCACAGCGCTGTTTACAGGGTGTATGGCTTTATGGTTACCAGGAGGTCATATAAAGGACCAGGTGGAAGGGTGAGGGACTGAGTCACTAGTAGCACAGATACGAGTACACAACCCTAACCAGGAGGACATATAAAGGACCAGGTGGAAGGGTGAGGGACTGAGTCACTAGTAGCACAGATACGAGTACACAACCGTAACCAGGAGGACATATAAAGGACCAGGTGGAAGGGTGAGGGACTGAGTCACTAGTAGCACAGATACGAGTACACAACCCTAACCAGGAGGACATATAAAGGACCAGGTGGAAGGGTGAGGGACTGAGTCACTAGTAGCACAGATACGAGTACACAACCCTAACCTGGAGGACATATAAAGGACCAGGTGGAAGGGTGAGGGACTGAGTCACTAGTAGCACAGATACGAGTACACAACCCTAACCAGGGGGACATATAAAGGACCAGGTGGAAGGGTGAGGGACTGAGTCACTAGTAGCACAGATACGAGTACACAACCCTAACCTGGAGGACATGGCAGACCAGTAGATAACATCTATGCACTGACACTAGATACAAGCATCTACTAGATTATTAACAGCTAGTGTGTTAATTAATAAACTTTGACAATTATGATGTGCGTGTGTGTGCGTTCGTGTGTGTGTGCGTTCGTGTGTGTGTGCGTGTGAATGCGTTAGGTAGTTCGTACACTCAGCCCTTATCCGTTGACACAATCACTTCCCTCCTCTTATCTCGGGGTCCTGTCCACTGCGGAGAGATATTCCCACTGCTACTGATCACCAGCATTAGACATGTGTCTGGATGTGTCTGCCTGGATCCAGGTCCTCCCAGGTTCTCCCAGGTCCTCTCAGGATCTCCGTGTCCTCAGGGCCTGTGTGATTGAGTGACTTGACTGAGCGATAATAAGGTGAGGAACAGAAAGACACACGGATATAATAGCACCCCTCGCCCCACCGTCACACGCCCCCCCTGCTTCAGAGCCCCCGAGCGTGTCCCACACACACACACACACACACACACGCAGACACGTGGAAACCAGAAGTGACATGTGACACCCACATCCAAGTGATGCACTGACAAGCAGGACCAGAATAGGTGACACCAATCTTCTTCTTTTTCCCCCCCGCCGCAATGTCTTTTTTCTTTTTTATTCGCCAGGTCGGCTTAAATATGTAATAGCCATGCAGTATTTATGAAATGCATTATGGATGCGTCTACCAGGCTTGTTGTGTTTGCCCAGGCGTTCCTTTTTGTCGTTTCGGCTTTAACAAACGAGAGCGGATCGAGAGCAGGGAAGGGTACTTGAACATTCCCGGTTTTCCTTGACGCTCGCTGTGTTTTCCCAGTTAGCTCAATGCATTCACCCCGGGATGATGTCCGGAAATGGAAACAAAGTTTCTCCCGTCCAGTTTTGTTGCCCTTCTCTCGCTTAAATGTTTCTAATGAGGAACGCGTGCTGCTGGAAGAGAAACTACTTTTCGTCTTCGCCACTGACAATTCTGTCACTTTTCCGCTGGTTTCCACGCCCGCATGGAGGAATCTTGCTGTGGCCTTGATCAAAATTACACAGTGGAGGATGAATTAGGGATTTGTTGCCTTTTTTCCAGGTCGGCTGACATCAGCGTTTCCATCACACCCACAATCAGACGGAACACGCCGGTTTTATTTGGCTTCCGAGGCCGTTTTTTGTGTAACATTTGGCGGCTTAACTTCAGGTGGAAATCAGCATTGTGTTGCATTCAAACTGTGCTTTCAATAATCCGGTTGTCACTTTATTTTACACATTGTGTTAGTTTACCTGGAAGTTATGTATTACCGTTCTCAGCCATACAGCATGTCTTTATTACTTCTGACAAAAATAAGTGATTTAGGGCTTTGTCATTTTAAGTAAATATCTGGTAAAAATTGAGTTGTTTAAGCTCAGAATTCAACGTTTCTTTTCACGTGAACAGTTGGGTCCAGGCTCTAAATGTTCTCCTGTGTTTTAATACATGTAGATTTCTTGTTATTAAATCCATATGGATGTACTGGACAGGGCAGCTGCCAATCACAATCTGAATGCAGTGGGACCAGATATGTTGCTGTCACTGTGCATATCAGCCATTGGGTAATATATCCACGGTCGCGCCCTCAGCCCTGGTCAACTCAACCTCTCCTGTCCGTGGCTTGTTTAAGTTCACTGGAGAGTCTCCTCCATCCCTATTGCTCGTGCTCTGAAACGCTCGCACTCCCGTGGACCTGGGAAGTGCGTCGGGAAGTTCACGAGGGCACATGTCGGAATGGCCTCGGCTGGAAGGGGCCCGCGGTCCTCATCTGCATCTCAATGTGGCCCCAGCGTTGGAATCAGACGGTATACAGATATGTAGTGTTAATGATGTGGCTAAGCCCCTATATGATGTCGGCCCTGTTGTTATGCTAATCTGGGAGCCATTCAGGGCAGACAATGGTCACAGTGCCCCCTAGAAAGGGCCGGGACGGGGGACGATATAGTGTGTACACACACACACACACACTATATATATGTGGGCCCAAATCGCTTCCTTTGTGTCTAGCTTTATACATTTTTAGATAACAGTCCGAGAATAGACATCAAACGACGATGAATCATAAATCGAGGTCAAGAGAGAACACTCCGACGCGGAGAAGGGGTTAAAAGTGAAGGTTTTTCTCTCTCTTTTTTTGAAGGGAAAAGAAAAGAGGCCAATTCGAGGAAAAGGGAAAAAAAGAGAAGTAGTTCTCAGTGGAGGGTTCAGTGAACCATATGTAGGTAGCCACGGGCTAATGGGCCGATTGGTCCCTGGCTCGCCAGGTATCCCCCTACACACACACACGCACCCCCTCCACTACAACCCCCAGACCCCCTCCAAAACCGAGATCCCTCCACCATTTCCCTCTAATCTCACCTTTTTCTCTGGCGCTGACCCGGGGAGGCCCACTTTATTCCCCACTGCACGCCAGAAGCCAGCGTTGTGATCCTAGCGGGCCCCGCTCTGGTTCCCCTCGCCCGGCTGCCTCCCCGACGGCTCTCCCCTATTGATTTCTCCGCCGCTCTCTCTCACCGCGTTTGCACCGCCGACGCCCCGGCTTCGGTTCCCCTCGCCCCTCGCCTTCCCCCAAACAGCCCGGGATTCATGTATACCGGTAGAGGAAGAGGACGACCGGAAGGACTGGAGAAGAAAAAAGCAGCCGGGGCCTTTGATTTTTCATTAGAACTGCTTCCATATTTTAATATTGGGTTTAATCGGCGCTCATGCCTTAAAGAAATAACCATTGAGGGACGATTCCCCGGCCTTCAAAAAGTATATGGGGTTTCTTCAATCAAAGCCCTTCGAATTTGCTCTTCTGTTTAGGGTTCAGTTGCGATCGTTTTCCCCCTCCTGTCTCACTTGGCCTCCCGGTCGACGGGAACAGTCGTTAGGCTTATTGACTGATCCCGGAGCTGCTTAACGATAGAAACGACTTTGACAGGAAAATCTAGTACACATATCACAGGGGCGGAGGAGGAAAATGCCTCTATTGTACGAAATACCTTGATGGAAAGGCTGCCGTCTGAATTCAAATTTTTACAATTTACATTTTTACCATGTGATGATTTGATGGAATGTAAAATGTTATGTTTAATATAACATTATATTGTGTTGTATAAATATAGTATACATTAATATAGCACAAATAAAAAATCCAGTATTACTTTCTGCTTAAACGACAGTGAGCTCCAGGAAGTAGATGAAGTGCATGTTGTTACATCTCCGTGTTTTATGTGTTCCTGCTCCATTATCACCTTATTTTGCCTGATAATTTGAGTTTGTGGTCTTTTGTAGCTCTGCTGACACTCCTTTAGTCTTTTATGACTGTGAAACACAATGCCTTGTGTGTGTGTGTGTGTTTAAGTCACAGAAGCACCAACCTGTGAGCTAATGAGAGGCCCCATGCTGTCTTCTAAAGCTCTGGTCTCCCTTCTACTGGTGCAGTCATATTAAGATGAGAACACACACAGGCCAGAACACACACACACACACAGATGTACAGACAATTCAGAAGGACATTTCTCATACACACAAAACACACAGCATTAAGGCACAGGCTTGTACTAGGGCTCTTTACATAAACACACACACACACACACTGTCCTACAGATGTACACACCGGCTCTGATAATGGGCAAGAGTTGGGAATTTGATGACACCAAAGGCCAAAAACAAAGCAAAGGCACAGAAAGAGAGAGTCACTGCTTGCCTTTATCTGATAATGTATCCAACACAAACAAGGAGGACTTACTTAATTGAACAACCTTTGCCAATGTAAGAGGGAAGAGACAAAATCAACAAGTGTGTGTGTGTGTGTGTGTGTGTGTGTGTGTGTGTGTGTGTGTGTGTGTGTGTGTGTGTGTGTGTGTGTGTGTGTGTGTGTGTGTGTGTGTGTGTGTGTGTGTGTGTGTGTGTGTGTGTGTGTGTGTGTGTGTGTGTGTGTGTGTGTGTGTGTGTGTGTGTGTGTGTGAGCGATGTGCTTTGTGCTAGTGGAGTGTGTTAACCCTCTACCATGCTGAGTTGTTGTCATTCAAGTTTCTGCTTTCTGTTAATTCTGTGCCAGCCTGCTGTCCCTCATCCACCCTCCTGTACCCCCCTCCACCCTCCTGTACCCTCCTGTACCCCCCTCCACCCTCCTGTACCCTTCTCCACCCTCCTGAACTCTCCTTCACCAAAGGAGAAACGGAGAACCTCAGCTTAAACAAGACAGGATGTCACGTCACAGTTGGTTTAGACTTAATTGGTGCTTATTTTAGCCCTGTTTCGATCCATATATAATATATATATATATATATACATAATCCATATATAATAGAATAGTGCTGGTCTTTATGCTTTTACAGTGATAATATTGGTATTATTTCTCATTGTTTTCTTTAATTCATTACTGACTCTCTCAACCTAGTTTATCTATATTTTCAATGTCCCGGGCCACATCCTCTTTAACCGTATGTGGAGTTGATGGATTGGCATCGGACGCACACGGTTAAACGCCTATTTGACGCCGACACCGGTGTGGTGACAGACGGCACTTTAAGCCATCAAAACCAACCGTACGACCAGCCGTTATCTCCCCCCCCGCTGAGGAAGATGTAACGACACACACTTCAGTAAAACAAACCTCGTCAATTACCGTCCCGGCCGCGCCAACAGCCGTGTGCCGGGGATAAAGAGGGAGCGAAGAGGAGTCTGTGGAGCTGCTTTGGGGGCCCTCATTACGTCGGGCCCCTTGGTACTTTTTCGCCGTTTGTATCCCATCTAATGAACTGTTTCCATTTCTCATCTTTATTCTGCGCGGCTGTTATTTGCACGTTCTTGTTTCGGTGGCTTTAAAGAGAAAGGGGAAGAACGGCAAGAAATACAATCTGGATCTGTTTATTTGGTTCTGATCGCTCTGGTGATTGTTTAGATGTTTTTAATAGTGACAAATGTATTTTGGGTTTCTTGAAAGGACTGTCCACATGCGTCACATTTATTTTAAGATTACAAATTAAACTGTTTAGAATGATTGATTGTTTTACCAGATACTTTTAATGAATGACTGATATTAAAAATAGCCGGCCTTAGTTGCAGATATTTAAACAGAAATGTGATGTAGTATTTCCTCTGCTGCTCAAAATTGCACGAATATAAATTGCAGCACTAATATTTCTAATGATTTGCATATTTTCCATGGTTTGTTATGCATACATATATAATTGTGTTTTGATTGATTGGTTGAATGCAGCTTTTCTTCCCTTTCCCATGGATTTCAACCGAGGTAAAACACGTGTTTTTGACAGGACACTAGCACCTCCGTCTCCAGGTTCGACAGGAGAGTTTTAAAGTCTGACGGACCACTTTGCATAAAGTTAAGATGGATCTTTGTACTTTTTTTTTGCGCTTCCGGGAATAGAAGTAAATTCTCACCCAAGATTAGAAAAAATGACAAAAGAGAGACCTTTCAAAAGGACTAAAAAAAGATCACCCTTTTTTCTATGGCAATAAGATATCTTATGAAAGTGCTAATTTCATTAGATCACACAGGCTGCTTGCTGGGTTTCATGTTGTTTTTAATTTTTATAGCCCCTTCTTCTACACACTCAGGATGAGAATCTTTCAATCCTCATGTTGCCTTTATTATTTGTAATTTTATTGTTATACTACTATTTAGCGGCACCTTTTTAATTTGACCTTCAGCAAAAGCTCACCCGGATCCACTTGCAAAATCCATGTTTCTAGATCATTCCTAGTTATATTAGATCATTATATAACATAATCAAAAATATAGATTTTCCTCAATAATTCATGCTCGCTATAAAGTAGGCATCTGAAAAGTCACACATGACAAAAATATCAAATGAAGACAATGTAAATAGTTCAGATATACACAGGAGACTCAGGGTTCAATGAACATTTGTATTGAACTTCACACAGTCGCATACAGGCAAGTGCTCCAACTAAAACCCAAAACTTACTTCCCTCCGGCGCGAGCCTTCCCGGTAACGCGCAGCTTGCATACGTAACAGAATGCCCTTAAAGCCATAGTCACATTTACATGTGCACATTATATGACAGACAATAGCTCAGTTTTTTTGGTTTGTTTAGAACCCAATCCGCTAATCAAAGTGTGCCAATGGGTGAGAGAGTCAATATTGCACAGCTGCTCTTGTTTTACATCAAATGAGACAGAGGGAATAATCACTCTGAGGGTTACGGGGTTTTTCCGGAGGGGGGAATTCAAACCGCACAAGTAAACGGGGAGATATCAGCGGCAGTCTTTGGTTCACAAGCAGCTCTTTTTCTTCTCTGTTTTAGTTGCGCGACATTCATCTGCGCAGGCTGTTGATACTCTTGGCAGCAAACAGCTATTTAGAAGTATAGCAAAAAAAAAAAACCCGCAGTCGGGTTTGAAGACGACGTCAGTCTGCATGCTCAAATCAAGCATCCGCGCACAGGCTTCTAGTCTCAATTACCGGCAAGCCGTCATTCCCCTAAGTTACGCGGCAGGTCTTTAAGATGAACCTCCGCTAGAATGCGCTATGTGGGTGTTATCCCAGGCAGAACATGACTCGCATGCCTATTCAAGGTTGACGCATATCGCCTGTGTACGCGCACAAACTACTGAGAACCCCGTGTGTTCACTCGGTCACAACTCATAACCTGTACCTTGACTCCTGTTCCAAGTCTTTTAATGACCTGATTAATGCCAGTCTAAGGAAAACACAGAGGCTGGAATGGTAGCCTGCGGTGATGCTGCGGATAGGAAATGGGCCATTTGATTGCGTTTGTACGCACGATTGTGTGGCGGTGTTGTGTTTCTGATCGGGTCCTTTGGCGTATGCCGTTGTTCGCTGTGGTCATGTGTTCTGGTGGTGACCTCACGGTGCCACAACCAGGTCTGAACAGAGGGGATTGTGGGTGCTTCTCTGTCTCTAATGGGTTTCGGCTTGTTGCCTCGGTCAATCAGATTCCCAGACAACTCTGTGATTACAACTCTGTGATTACAACTCTGTTATTACTCCTGAGCCCCCCACTTCCTCAACACCAAATCTCTTTCCAATGGGTCTTTCCACTCACCGGTCAAGTTTAGAAGGAAAACCTGTTTATAAGGAAAACCAGTGTTGACATCATTTTTCCCCCCTATGGCCAATTCCGATGATCAATTTAGTGAGGAGATTGTAATGGGTAAAGCAATCCATAAATAATCTATCCCTGTTTCTAAAGACTGTCGGTCACTCAGGAACATCAGTGTACAGCCACACAATGAATCCGTTAAATATGATATTTGGATAGAAACTTTATACAGTTTCAATACATGAACTGGACAAAACGCACGACGCCGTGTGTTCATGGGGCAATAGTCCCCAAAGATCTGACAGTATGTGTTAGATAGCTTTCGTGGACTGTATTCAATTATATAGGGTCTCAAGGTGTTCTCTCCCGTGTGCCGGTAAGAGCACAGAAACAAACCAAGGTGTGCCAGTTGACTTCTTTAATTTGTAGTTATAACTTGCTTGTAGAAATACAAATTCACATGGGTTGGTCTATGTAATGCATAAGTAGATGTGGTCTGAAACAGTAAATCAAATACATTAATAACCTAGCATGTAGAAAATCTAAATAGAGACTAATCTTAATGGTAACATCACTGATAAACATATACCATGTTACTGGCATCACAACATGAACATGTATATTACTAAATAACAAGTTGCCCAAATACACCTTATCAATTGCAATATGTTCAACGTCCAACCGGATCATTAATTACATCCGTAGAAATGCGAGTAGTGTAAATGAAACATTACGAAAATACATGCCCATCATATATACGAAGACTAACATAGGCACCCGTGACGCGCTACTATCTTGCGCATAAATGGAATGAAAACATTCACCATCGTATTAGTCAACGTAATTACAGAGAGGTAAATAATATGTACTCACATTCACATACGGACGCACACCAACTTAAACCGAATGCAAAAACTCCAACTCTTAAAAGGCTGCACATAAATCACCTGCCTCCCTTCATATCCTATTCTCTAAACACGGAAAAAAGGGTCCATAACGCATTGCGCTCCGAACAGTCCATAAACAACTTCCTCAATCCCATGATCCTTTTGTACAGTATGTGTACCAATATCTCGTTCTCAGGCCCGTCTATTTCATTGTTTTTGATTGAAGCCCCCATGCCCCCCCATGCCCTACTGCCGCCAAAGTAGAACTCGTGTCAGGGCAGAAGAAGAAAAGCCGTGCAGGCTTTGTAAACAGTTTCGCTCTTTCTGTTTTTATGTATTTAGTTTGGAGGGCATTTGAACTGGGCTTTTTTCTGGCTTGGTGTCTGTAAACAAGCGCTACACAGCGTATGCTCGTTCAGCATTGTGGTGGCACTGAAAGTGTGTGTTTGTGTGTGTGTGTGCGTATGAAAAAAATGTTTTCTGAGTGTTTGTCTTTTTTGGACATGGCGTTCCCTCTCCCAGCCCTTCTGAAGGGTGCGACGGGGGCGAGCGAGGGAGGGAGGGAGAGCCCAAATCTGATGGAACGCCAATGGGTGATGAATTATTCCCTGTCTAAGTCCCAGCATGCACGTTATCACAGAGCCTGCCAGTGCACTACGCTGACAGTGGTGACAGCCCCTAGAAACCATTTAGCACTGACAAGTGATACTTCCCTAATACAGCTCACAGCCTTGCCCTCGTGCTCCAGCTCGCCAAAGTTGGTTTCATTCTTCAGATTGGGTTTATTTCGGTGGGAAAGGGGCACTAGATTAATTCCAGTGGCACTAGATCATCTAGCAAGTGTGCACACACACACAAACATGCACACCCACACATAGACACAGAGACACAGAGACACACACGCACACGCTCACACACACACATGCTCACACACACACATGCTCACACACACACATGCTCACACACACACACGCTCTCACACCCACCCACCCACACCCACACACACACTCACGCAGTACACCCACACACACACACACACACCCACACATCCACACACCCACACTCACTCACACGCACACGCACGCTCTCACACCCACCCACCCACACCCACACTCACTCACACGCGCACACACACACACACCCCACACACACACACCCACACTCACACACCCACATTCACTCACACGCACACACACGCCCGCTCTCACACACACACCCACACACACACACACCCACACTCACTCACACGCACACACACACACACACACACACCCACACACACACACCCACACTCACACACCCACACTCACTCACACGCACACACACGCCCGCTCTCACACACACACCCACACACACACACCCACACTCACACACCCACACTCACTCACACGCACACACACGCCCGCTCTCACACACACACCCACACACACACACCCACACTCACACACCCACACTCACTCACACGCACACACACGCACGCTCTCACACACACACACCCACACACACACACACAGAATTTGCAGGTGCATGTCTTTTCTGACACTCTGGTCCATTAGGGGGCTCCCGTGCTTAAGGAATGCCTGTTATGTTTTTCCAGAGACAACTTCACTAAGGCTCATTTTCTCTTTCTCCCCTCTTCTGTTCTGTTCTCCTTCCTCTTCTTCCTGCCCCTGCAGAAAAGGTCACGTATTGCCTACAGTGATGAGGTGCGGAACGAGCTCCTGGGTGAAGATGCCGGCTCATCCGAGAGTCAGGTGAGGAGCTAATCAGGGCTGCTGGTCCCCGGTGTGGGTGGCTGGGCCCCGGGTGGGATGGGGTCAGAGCCTCACGGGCCCCTAGCAGGGCCACCAGGGCCACCGCAAGCATTGGCACCAAGTCAGGCGGAAGGAACACTGTTTAATGCAAAGCTGCATCGGGTCTGAATGGGCTCCAGGACTGGGTCCTGTGTCTGGGCATCGCCAGATTGGGACAACCCCCCCGAACCCCAATCGCCCCCCTAACAGCTGCTGTCCAGACACTTATGCACTTTTCCTCCAAAAACACGTCGTACAGACACGCCGGCACTGACGGGTGGCCGCAAAGGAACGTGTGACCGCAAACGAACGAGTGACCGCAAACTTGTAACCAGCCATATAATTCAGTTCACTAAACATAAGTTCTAATGAACATTTACCTTATTGATGTTCACCACAATTATTTAGTACAATGGATTATATCTGATCGAATGCAATTTTGCCACTCCTATTGTAACCAAACGATATGAGATTTGTATTAAACGTGGGAAATTAACAATACCTTCAAGAAAGAAAAACGTATTGATTCATTCACATAAAATCGGAGAAAGGAAAAACAAAAGCGAGCATCTTAAATTGTTATCTCAATCAACCGGAATATGTCATGATTTCAGTTGTCAGATGTGCTGCATCAAAAAAGCCCCAGATCGACTGCTACGCAAACCATATTTTTAACACTTGAGACGCCTTGCCTATCTCTCACCTGCACATCTGTCTCCTAAGAACAGACACTCAGAACTCTGACCACTGTCCCTTTTGTCTAATTATATTTTACCTCAAATTATCCTGTCAACTTTGCAGTGACACACACGCACACGCGCACAGAGACAGAGATGAATACACACACGTATGTGCTTGTGTAAAAAATACAGTGGAATGATCTGCAGCATTTCGGAATAAAAATAAATAAATAAAGTTGTCTCATTTTTTATTTATTTTTATTGCTTCCCTATTACCATTTCAATGATGACCCTTAAACCTGCACATCTTACGACACGTATGCAACGCTCGCCAAGATGTGCGCTTCATATGCATATTCCCCACAAATTAGCCACACACACACACAAATGACACCGACAATCTATTTAGAAGTTGGAAGTGTATTTGCTGCCAGAACTGTCACATTCAAGACAGCGACGGTTCAAATTTCACATCTTAAATCGTGAAAAATACCTCCCACATTCTAACGCAGATCCCCTTCATTAAAAGCACTAGATGAAGAGCTTAATTTATTGAAATAATTACTTAGACACCTACAAATATTTTTATATGGGGAAATCATTTGGTTAAAAGATGGAGGAAATTGCACCTCGGCCTAACCAGGAGGATAATTTAAGATGCAGACATTTTAAGACTTTATTTTGTGTTTATGATGTATTTTTTTATTTTTAAATTTTGAAGTGCTTCTTTTTCAGCATTAACTTGATAAATTGCTTCTTTTTTCAGCATTAACTTGATATATTACGTCTCAATAGAATTTAAGATATAAAGGGTAAATTATAGTTTAATTCCAATGCGCCTGTTTATGTTTTCTAATTCACCTTCTGTATTTTAAATGTTTCAGCGTCACCAACACGAGGTCCGCTGGAATATAAGACACGTCAACTTGTCCTTGAACTGAGACTCTGTGGTAAAACAGGGTTCAAATGAACATATATTAACAAATAAAAATGTCATAAAATATACAAATGATTCCAGTAGGAATTCATAGCCACACAATATACATCTAGTTTATTTTTCTTCATTCTCGTATTCCTCAGTCATCTACCTACCTTTGGTAGGATGTGCTTTCGATAATTATTTCAGAACCATGAATGCTTTCAGAATAAAATGAGTGCTTCATAGGTTATCAAAATTATACTATATGTACACTGTAAAACCAAATTTTTCCTCACAAGCGCAGATACCCACACACGCACACACACACACACACTCTCTTGCACACACAAACATGTGTATGTCCCAGGCGCGATATTTACCTCATTTCCAATTTAAAACCTTCTGGAGATAACTCAAGACTAAGTCTGGCAGTGAGTTGAGTGCTGAGGAACTTCAGTTTTTTTTTTCCCCGGGAGGAGATGGGAATGATGGAGGGGTTGGCTAAATACGTGCCAGCTGGTCAATGGAGGTCAGGATCAGTGTATCGTATAGCCATGGCTGAACAGATCATTACCAGTCACAAATCTGTTGGTTACATGGCGAGGATTTATGGCTAAGTAAATAGCAAGCCGTCATAAGTTCTGAAACGGGCGTGTTGGCCCTGCGATAATGGCTAAAGGACGATTTAATGGAGTTCGGCATTTATTCGTTATCTGTATGCGGACAGAGACTGAAATGACGCTATCGCCCTTTTTTTTAATAACATAGGAGCCTACCGTTGCACTTGCTGCTTTTTTTTTTACTCGGCTTGTAACACACAAACACACACACACACGCTCGCACGTTTTAGTTAGCGCACACACACATTTTTTTCGCACACCAACACTCGACAGAATAGTTTCGATTTCAGTCGCCTCATAAGGCTCGGCCACCAGAGATTGTGCTGGTTTGAGCTGGCGCGGACCAGATTCTGCCGGCTACAAAGGAAGCAGATTACCACTTGTATTGGATAAAAAAAAATCTTTGTTTGAAAAATCCGCTGATTATCATAACAGAAAAATTGCAGCAATGCAATTCTGAATACGGGCTGGCATTGGGAAAACACAGGCAAGAGTGGCTCTCATGCAGACACAATTATTTTTATTTCTACTGCTCTGTGTTTACCACTGTTTCTCCGGAGCACAGCTAGCACTGGCGCTCACTTTAAAAAAGAACGGACGCCAAAGGGAAAAATAAAGCTGTTCAAAATGGAACCGCTACAGAATTGGCCGAGAACAAAACACCCCGTCGTATAGTTCGGGAGTATCTTTCACGAGGACTTAGACCCGGCCGAGCGGCACAAATAAGATGGAACACGTTTTGTTTGGTTCTCATTGAATCGGACACTAAGGCCGTGGCGAGTGATCGCCGGCTAGGCTCGGCCTGTTTAAACCCTAAATGGCCACATCTGTAGTGTAGTTTTAAACTTTGACCCTCTCAATAATGCATTCAGCGCGGGGGGGATGGGGGGCGCTGACCTTCAAAATAAAGACTGTTTCCAGTCTGCGAAGTGGCGCCGTTTCTCACTAAAAGAACGAGCGGAGACAATGGCATTTTTCACCAGCGTTCTCCCATTTGATAGCACGTTGCTGCCGTGTTCCCCAAGGCCAGGGTATCGCCACTATCCAACTCTCTGCAGACAAACCAAGCAGTTTTGCTACATTTCTTTCATTCTGTCACAGGTGAACAATATTATTGCGGCGCCGCGAGACGCTTTCACGGAAATGTCCTTTTGTCTTCAGTGTTTTCTTTTTTTCATGTCACGGTGTCCTACTTTTTTCCTCTCCGTTTGCAGATTTAAAATACTCAGTTATTATAAATGTTGCGTGTTTGTCGGTGAAAGTGCTTTTCTAAATATATTTCGGACAGAAAGTACATAAAAGTGTTGCAACCGCCATCAAAGAATTAGCTTTGAATTTGGCTGATAACAATTCCATATATTTTTTTGTATTTAAAATAAATAGACATTTTAATTTCCAAGCTTTGTCTACCATTTTATCTTGCTATATGTCTATTGGACAGCGTCAATGGAATTGCCGGCACTACAGCCATGGCCCTTTTTCTTGTCTCTCTGTCAGAGTAGAAGGCATCTTTACACTCACATAACTAGTCTTAAATGGCTCATCACAGCTTGCCGGTCGGACGGCTGCACCGCGAACGTCGTCCAGTGTGGGTCTCCTTAAGAAAGCCCCGGGAGGAACCCTGTCTGTCGTTCCCGACGACCGTTGCCACGACAACCAGTAGTTTAACATCAATCCCGCAGCCTAGCCCGTTTCTTTTCTTCTCCGCAATCAAGTTTCATAATCCGCGATCCAAGTCCCCCTGCCTCTTTTCTGATACGATAGTCGATGATTTGAAACTGGCGAAATTCAAAATGACCACCACTTACAAAGTGAGATGAGAGGGGAGATCGTAGTGGCCCTGAGCTTCCCTTTAGATCTGCCGACCTTTAATCTCACCCGAGAAATGGAGATTTAAAAATCACCTGCAACGGCTGACAAATGAAGAAAACTTCTCCTCCTCTGCTCAATGGTTTTGTGTTCACGTGATGAGCTAGTGAAGAGCAGGCTGTGTGTGTTTTTCTTCATTATAGTTGAAATTCTATCTCCTGGTTAGGATACATGGTTACAACGATCTGTTTTATTATTTCGCTAAATCTCCAATGTCTGTATCTCCTAGGTTAGATGCATGGATACACTGATCTGTGCTCTTACTTTGAATTTGACGTTTTATTTGAAATTAATAAACAATGCTAAGATAAATGTCTCATGGCCCTGGTTGGCTTAATAAGTAGCATTACTGTGTGTGTGTGTGTGTGTGTGTGCCCGTGTGCCCTCAAAGTCATCCTCAAACGTCTCCATACATAATCCACAAAGCAGGCATCTGTATTCACATATAGAAGGTAGATTCTTCATCTATATTTAAAATATTGAATCTATATTAAAAATATAAACAGCTGTCCACGTGATGGGCGCCTTGGCGACAGTCGAAAAGGGATATATAACATAGATATCCCCTCCGTTTATCCTCTATGCATACTGTACCGAAACTGCATTTTCTACTGTACAGAGCGGGATGAAACATCTCTTTTCTCATTCCATATCGGCTGTTGTGCTCCGACTTCCTTGTTGATGCTGGTTTAGACACCACGAGCTGAGCCCTCCAATCTCTCCCTGACTGCTGTGACAGCCAGAGAACTTGATCTTTGTTTGTTCAAAAAGTCTCCGCGCGAGTCTCGTGTTTAGCTTCGTTTAATGTGCGCGTCTGTGATTTCTAAGTGCTAAACATGCAAACGGATAAATCGTCAGGGTTAATTCTGTACCTGGCAGCGTGACTGATCTGTTTCCTGCCATGCCTTTGCTTTTTATCTCTCTCAATGCTCCATCTCTATTTCCCTGTTTCTCTTTGCATTCACGTGGCAGTTGATAAAGTTACGCGAAGAGGTAAGTGCCTCTGTCTTTCCCACTTTTTAGATTCCTTTCCCATCTCCGCTGCAAGGTTCTGACGCAGAATAAAATCAATGAAAGCCAGTTCATGGTTTTGGGAGAAAATGTGAAGCTGGGATAAATTCTACTTTAGGACAGTGTTTTTTGGTTGGGGGGGTGGTTGTCAATTATTATATCATATGCTCAATTATATCATATGTTCAATGTCACATGTCCTGTATGCTCAATGTCACATGTCCTGTGTGCTCAATGTCACATGTCATGTATGCACAATGTCACATGTCCTGTGTGCACAATGTCACATGTCCTGTGTGCTCAATGTCACATGTCATGTATGCACAATGTCACATGTCCTGTGTGCACAATGTCACATGTCATGTATGCACAATGTCACATGTCCTGTATGCACAATGTCACATGTCCTGTATGCACAATGTCACATGTCCTGTATGCACAATGTCACATGTCCTGTATGCACAATGTCACATGTCCTGTATGCTCAATGTCACATGTCCTGTATGCTCAATGTCACATGTCCTGCATGCTAAATGGCACATGTTATGTATGCACAATGGCACATGTGCTGTATGCTCAATGGCACACTAAATGGCAGTTTTCAGGATTAAAAAAGAAAAACTATGGCCACCACACTGTATTTGGCTAATTCAAAGCCACTGTAATTAACATGTGATATGTAAACATGTGGATTGCACTTTTTAAACACTGTCCGGGAACTTTTCTAGTTCAGTCCTTAAGTAAATAAAAAAGATATTATTTTACTTATTTTCAGTCAGTGACATAACACACAAAGTGCAGAAAAGAATAGGAGATCAAATATCTGCTGGCAAATTTGGCAACGTTAGCACCATTAGCAACGTTAGCACGATTAGTAACGTTAGCACCATTAGCAACGTTAGCACCATTAGCAACGTTAGCACCATAAGTAACGTTAGCACCATTAGCAACGTTAGCACCATAAGTAACGTTAGCACCATTAGCAACGTTAGCACCATAAGTAACGTTAGCACCATTAGCAACGTTAGCACCATTAGCAACGTTAGCACCATTAGCAACGTTAGCACCATTAGCAACGTTAGCACCATTAGCAACGTTAGCACCATTAGCAACGTTAGCACCATAAGTAACGTTAGCACCATTAGCAACGTTAGCACCATTAGCAACATTAGCACCATTAGCAACGTTAGCACCATTAGCAACATTAGCACCATTAGCAACGTTAGCACCATTAGCAACGTTAGCACCATTAGCAACGTTAGCACCATTAGCAACGTTAGCACCATAAGTAACGTTAGCACCATTAGCAACGTTAGCACCATTAGCAACGTTAGCACCATTAGCAACGTTAGCACCATTAGCAACATTAGCACCATTAGCAACGTTAGCACCATTAGCAACGTTAGCACCATTAGCAACGTTAGCACCATTAGCAACGTTAGCACCATTAGCAACATTAGCACCATTAGCAACGTTAGCAAGGCCGGTTTTGCAGAATACCTAATGCTGTGCAGAACTTTTTTAAAAGCCAAAATGATGTGGACACTGGGAAGTGAGAATCTTTAGACTGTCCTCACACAGACAATACACTTTTTTTTATCAGGTTTACTTTAACGTTAGAAGCAGGTTTAACATTATGTTTATTCATTATAGTGTGGTTTAGGGGTTAGGATACATTAAGTTTAAGAATAGAAGTTGGCTTCAAATGCAGGTCTGTGTGCGTTTGTTTGTTTCTAATGTGCCTGTGTTTGTTAGGGCGTCAGGTTAGCGTGAATATTGCTGGTTTTGGTAGCATTCATGAATGCTTTTGTTGTATATCCTGGAGCTGAGTAGTATTTTCTCCACAACACACCCACCCCGAACGTCCATTCATAATTCAGAAGCCCTCGCCACTGTTCTTTCCAGACTTCCTTTCATTTAGGTGTGCTTTTGTTTTCCCCTCGTTGAAACGATTCATTTCCCCCCTGTCGGGTGTTCAGGAGACACCTTGCGTTACCTCACCTGTCTTCCCGGTTTGGAACGCGTGGCTGTTTAATTTGGTTTGATTCACGCCCTCTTCCCCATCTCATGCCTTCTGTCTGCTGCTCCTCGCTCCCCGTTTCCCGCTGCATTTGAATCAAAGACCAGCACAGCTTATTCTCACTTAAGCCCCCTTTTAAAAACTATACTTTTTCCTCAGCTGGAAAACATGTTTAAATATTTAGCACCCATATTCACAGCTGTTTGACACTTGTAATTCCTCGTCTTACAAGTTCCAAACAAACCGTGGAGGAGATCACACAGTCAGTCTGAATCACAGCTGTCATCATTATTCACTTTGACTCCCCCTATTGAAATAATAAGGAATCATCTGAACTTTTGAAAAATGGTGATGGTAACCGTCTGTGTTTGATATTGAAAAAAGGCTGCAGAAATGGAAGGAAGGGAGGGATTCGTTTGAGCTGCTGATGCATTGTTCAGAGGCTGACTGTTAATAACGTACAACTGAAGTGCAGTTGTGTGCAACAAAAAAACCACACACACACAATATATATTCATTTTTGGAGAGTTTCTAAGAAAGTGTTTGTTGCGGATGTAGGTGACTGATGGAAAGGCATACGGGGGACGGGCGTGGAACGGGAGACGGGCGTGGAACGGGAGACGGGCGTGGAACGGGGGACGGGCGAGGAACGGGGACGGGCGAGGAACGGGGACGGGCGGGGGGGACGGGCGAGGAACGGGGACGGGCGGGGGACGGGGACGGGCGTGGAACGAGGGACGGGCGGGGGACGGGCGAGGAACGGGGGACGGGCGTGGAACGAGGGACGGGCGGGGGATGGGCGAGGAACGGGGACGGGCGAGGAACGGGGACGGGCGAGGAACGGGGACGGGCGTGGAACGGGGACGGGCGTGGAACGGGGACGGGCGTGGAACGGGGGACGGGCGTGGAACGGGGGACGGGGACGGGCGTGGAACGGAAGACGTGGAACGGGGACGTGGAACGGGGGCGTGGAACGGGGACGTGGAACGGGGGCGTGGAACGGGGGAGGGGCGTGGAACGGGCGTGGAACGGGAGACGGGCGAGGAACGGGGGACGGACGGGCGAGGAACGGGGGACGGACGGGCGAGGAACGGGGGACGGGCGAGGAACGGGGGGGGACGGGCGTGGAACGGGGACGGGCGTGGAACGGGCGGGGGACGGGCGTGGGACGGGCGGGCGTGGAACGGGGGACGGGCGGGCGTGGAACGGGGGACGGGCGTGGAACTGGGGACGAAGCACACACTAAAGCACTCATTGCAAACACTTTTGGGTAACAGGCCATTCTTATTTCTCTCCGGGGTATATGGCAGCCATTAATCGTAGGTCATTGTGTGTTTCTCTGTGAGCCAGTGACTTGGTCTGGGTCTGCGTGACTCTGCGTCTCCGTCCAAGGCGCGGTGGGCAACCCTTGATAATATGCCCTGATGCAGCTCTCCACTGATGGCCAGGGCTTGGGCACTTCCTCTCATTTAAATGGGCTGCAGGGAATGTGCACAAGGGAATGTGCAGAAGGGTATGTGCAGAAGGGTATGTGCAGAAGGGTATGTGCAGAAGGGTATGTGCAGAAGGGAATGTGCAGAAGGGTATGTGCAGAAGGGTATGTGCAGAAGGGTATGTGCAGAAGGGTATGTGCAGAAGGGAATGTGCAGAAGGGAATGTGCAGAAGGGTATGTGCAGAAGGGTATGTGCAGAAGGGTATGTGCAGAAGGGTATGTGCAGAAGGGTATGTGCTGCAGGGAATGTGCTGACGCTGCCCAGGTGGCTTTAGGAAATAGCACTGCGGCACATTTCTGAAACTCTGCCTTGAACCAATCCGGCCGTCCTATTGGATAACCGTCGATGAGGTCGTGCGGGCAGGAAGTCGTGTGGCTCTAACATGATTCGGAATGTAGGTGTTGGATTATGCATACGGTACCCGTTTAGAACCCGCACCCATGAATGCCGCCGGTGCCCGTTTGATGTGCGAGGACCACCCCTGGTGCCCACACACGGCGTGGCATCTTGAATGGCTCAGATGTTTTATTCTATTTCTGCACGCGTGCTCTTATTTTATTTCCCGCCCGGCTGCGGTCGTTACGAGGCGGATGACGCGGTGTCGTCGGCGGAGTCGACCGGGCTGCTCTCAACCGTTCCTTCGGGTTCCGTCAGCGTCAAACCTATTCTAATGACCCCCCCCCCAACAACCTCAGCCACCAGCATATCCCCCAGTATCCCACCCACCTCCCTGAAAAGAAGATGAGGCGAGGGAGGGAGGGAGAGCGAGCGATAGAGAGAGAGGGAGAGTGAAATTCAGTGAAAAGCTTTGAAGTGGCTTTCCACTGCAGCGAGTCTGCTGGCCGTCTCCCCGAGACGTGTCACCTTTGCCAAGAGGGAATAGGAGAATCACGTTTCCAATGGTAATGATAAAATACTAATCACTTGGGCCCTTTGAAGAACGGGGGAGCGGGCTGCTCTGTCAGTATCCCCGGCTGCCGTGCGCTCCCAGGCACACAGGCACAGCCATGGTCTAGGTGTATTAGCTTAAGCGTTGCATGTCAATATGTCCCCTCCATCTCTTGCTGATCCATAGGGGCTCATTAAGCCGAGCTGGTTGTCCTCCGCCCCCCGCACCCTCCACCCACCCCTCACAGCCATACTGAACACCCAGCCATCCACCACCCTACTCTGCAATGTACCCCCCCACACCCCCACAGGCACACTGAACACCCAGCCACTCTACTCTGCAATGCCACCTCCTCCCCCCCAACCCCACACACCGGCACACTGAAGCCCCAGCCAGCCAGCCAGCCCCCTGAAACCCATTCCCAGACCCCCTTTAACTATTAAAAAGTATTTCTGCAATTTTAAATGACATCTGTCAACCAAGCGAGAAGAAGACGAGTAGACGAGCGGGGGGGGGGGGGTTCAGATGCTTGTTCTCCCCCTTCTGTTCCCATATCCTTCTGATTGTCAAACTTTGAGAAGTGGGATGTCATCTTATTTCTCCTATTTCATTTCCTCTGAGTGATTAGCCGGTACACATTCTGACAGCTTAACTAGAACCGGAGATTTCAGAGCTTCTCCTCCTCTCCCCTTATAGATGGAGAGTTAACGTTCATCTGATGCTTGTGAGCGGTGGATCTGTGGCACATTTACAGTAGTCTTGTTGGGCCTGGCATAACATAACCAGTGTTAAAAGGGGTGGGAACGTCAGCCGTGTGGGTTCAGTAAAGACCTGACTACTGAAAGACGGGAAAATCCCAAGACAAGTTACCTTTATGTACGAGTGAGTTCAGGCTAATATAAAGGGTGGTTTAACCGGGATTTTCCACGATTTTTGTCCGCACAACCGAACCGTTTATAATACAACGGCAGGCATGTGGCATTCCGACTGAAAAGATCACGCGGAATTTTGCCTCGTCGTTGAATTACCATCGACGAACGGGAGAGCAGCCATTTGATTTATACCGGGACGAGAGCGGCTTGTTGTGGACGTCGCTCAATGGATTTAAATGATTGTCTTAGTGCCACATTTATTAGCCTCTTTATGTGAAAAATCTAATTACTCACCTTGATTTCCATGGGCGGCCTTGTCAGTTGTTGCTAGCTGTAAGTAAGTCAAAATGACGTCTGTGTTGAAGGCTTCGCATGTGTTTGAAAGGTGGTTGGAGCGGGTTGCCATGGTGATGGCGACCGGCACACCGGTGACGCGGTTCTCCTCCTGTCCCCCAGGGGGCGGTAGGAACGAGACAACTCCGCCGATGAAGAAGCTGGATGGGAAACTCCTTACATGTGGTCTTTTGGTTGTGACTTGGAGATTCAGGGTAGAGAACATGACTCGATTCAATGGTCTGTCAACAGCTCTGGTGGATCTTTATGCAGTTTGAAGACCAATTGCTTCGCTGCCTCAGGTTGACTCATTCAGGTGGTCTCTGGAGTTCTATGATAAACAAATAAAATTAAAGGTTTGATATTTTTGTTATTGTGTTTTAGTGGCCTTTACTTGTCGCCAGCAAAAAGGGCACCCGTGTAATGGCCGTGCGGTTTAATGAGCTTGTTAATATTCCACACCTGTCACGTGGAGGGACATTCCTGGTACGGGAGTAATAGTCATTAACGCCGATGTCAACGAAGTTCAAAACCTAAAGGGGCATTGTGTTGAGTCCCGCCTCTAACAGCTACCAGACTGTATTTAAACAATAACACAACGTTCTTACTCTTCCCTTACTGGACAAGATGGATATATTAGTAACTGGTAGTGGCTAAAGCCAATCTGAGGGGGCAATTAATCAATGCAAACTCATAGAGACTGACTGACGCCTGGCTGCCATTTGACAAATACCATGACCATAACATGTCGGTCGTGTAGAGAAGCCTACCTGAAGAGTGTTGGCAGATCGAGTGAAGTTGCAGAAACCAGAGTGGGCACATTTGCAGTTCATCTCAACTATTTCTTTTGACAGCCGTTGACGGACGTTCATATGTGACGGAAACGTGTTGAACTCAGGCCCATGTATAATTATGCCTGGACAACAACCTTTGTTGTGTTTGCTGTCATTATCCACCGCTTTAAATCGGTTTGGTGTAAAACCACCATTAATTTCTGTATTTTGTTTATCTTATCCATTTGTTTATGGTATGGTGTAAATATGTTTCTGGTGATTGTCTGATGTTTGCATGTTGCTGTTTTTTGTGTGTTTTCTATGTCTTAATGTATTTTAGCACGTAGTGTTTATTCAGTTTTTATAGGCTAGTATGTTTCACTGTTTACGAGCTCCACTTCCAAATGGATCTGTCTGATATTGACCGGTGATCTCTTTACGGTCCCTTCTTGGTCTGTATCGTTATCCAATTAGCACGCCAGCGGAGTACTCTAACGAGCTGTTCATTCATTCGGTCCCATAACCAAGTTCGTCAGAGTGAATATGTTTCATTAGGCTTTTCTCCTTAATTCCAGAGCGATCGTCTTGACATGTTATTTTATTTACTTGATAGCTGCAAACTCTAATTTATTACGTCTCAATTAGCTCTTCCTCCCTCCCTGAACTCTGACCTCCGTGCTAACTGTGTGGTAATGAGTTAGCCGCTGAGGGGAAACATGGATGCTTCTAGTGTTATATAGGACTAGATGCGATACTGTGCTGTCTTGTGTGTGTTTACATTGCAACCATACGCCCCATTTTCTCATGCATGTTCTCCAGATTTCCTGTCTACATATCGCACCCCTCTCGGGGGCGCTCTGTGTTCGGCGAGGTGACAGTGTTAAGATGTTCCTGTGAATCGCTCCCCGGGCACTCTCAATCATTACTCTGTTTTCTCTCGTTCTCTCCTCCTATTTGTTTTAGAGAGCACATCTGTTGGACAACACGGAGAAGCTGGAAAGGTCATCCCGCAGACTGGAGACCGGCTACCAGATCGCCGTGGAAACCGGTATGCATTCTGTTTGGGTGCGGGGTTTGCGGGTCGCCGCCGCCGCCGGTGGTGGTGGGGGGTGCTGGTGAGCGAGCGAGTGAGTGAGTGAGCGACAGCAAATTGTCTCGCTCGTATGTGAGGTGGAGAGAGAAGACGTTCAAAAAAGCAGCCGCCGTCTTGACGACTGGTGACATTTTCAGAAGCACATCAAAGACGAGCAGGGGAGAGAGAGGTGTACGGGCGACAGAGCAGGCTCCACAGCTCCTCGTTCGACTCCTGGAAAAACACACGCCTCTCCTCCAATGCATCTGTCTGGCTGTGTGTGTGTGTGTGTTTGTGTGCATTTTTCCCCCATCGCTCCGAATACACAGGGCACCAGTGAAATAAACAACGTCAGCGTTTCCCCCCACTAGTACTTAATTTGGAGAACCAAACAAAGCTCAATAAACACGGCTGAATAAATCGCCTATCTTGAACAGAAAATCGTGTTTCTCTCTCATTATCAAGCTTAGTTGTTATCTTTAAATATAGGAAAATGAGCTTGTTTGGATTTGAAATAGATTAAACCAGTTAGCCTTTTTTTCCCTCTCCCAGCAGACAGCATCCACGTTATTGAGTCACACTGTATTCCTTAGAGAGATATCAAAGCTCATTCTTGAAGTATCAACTGGCTTGCTGCGGCTTCCGCTGTAGTTTTGAAAAAGTTTGTTAATTTACACTATAATGGAAGGGTGGCGCGCGCACGTGTGTGTGCACGTGCACATGCGTGTGTGTGTGTGTGAGTGTACATGTGCGCGTGCGTGTGTGTATGTGCGTGTGCGTACGTGTGTGCGTGTGTGCGCGTGAGTGTACATGTGTGCGTGCGTGTGTATGTCGTCGACAGATTTAATAATTTAAGTCGAGAAACGCTTGCACAGACCACTGGCTTTTGAAGTGAAGTACAACTCTCAAACTCATAATCACAATCAGCATTCGCCGCTTAAATATGTTGTTTCATATGATTCTCTGATGATCTCCGTGACTTCTGTACTATTCCTGTTTTCACTCTGTCAAGCTTTTGCGGCAGCCTGTATTTTGACTCCAATCGCTCACACGTTTCTGTGGAGTGGCTCGTTTTGATTTTTTGTCAAGCTCGCCGGTTGGTGTTAATGAAACGGGCTGTGGTCTCACTGTGTTGTGTAGTACTTCTCCCCGGAAAGGGCACACCCTTAACGGGGATTTGGTTGGGGTTTGGTTGGGGTTTGGTTGGGGTTTGGTTGTGGTTTGGTTGTGGTTTGGTTGTGTTTTGGTTGGGGTTTGTTGGGCTTGAGCCCCTGTTGTTTAATCTGTGACCCTCTCTCACCCGGCTGTCGGTTTCATCCCTCCGCTCAGATGCACAACCTGAAAACGAGAAACGCTTAGCGAGTGCCAGACGCTCTGAGAACACAACAAGATACCATGTCAGCACATGCCGCTTGGGAACACTACCGACCAACGCTAGAAGCAACCTTAGCACCACGTGAATATGTCGAGACCACAGACAGCAGACAGACAGACAGACAGACAGGCAGACAGGCAGGCAGGCAGGCAGACAGACAGGCAGACAGACAGGCAGACAAACAGGCAGACAAACAGGCAGACAAACAGGCAGACAGACAGACAGACAGACAGACAGACAGGCAGACAGACACAGGGATATATGCCTGCCGTTGCGAGTACAAATACTCTGGCGTTCACTAGCGTCTTCCATACTATAGGTTTGTACATTATAGTGACCTATTTTTTCCACGTCTTTCACATCCAGTAAAGTCATTGTGGCGCCGTTCCTTCTCCAACCCCCTATTTGACACAATTACACCGTGGACAATCACGCCACAAACACTCGATCAAACACTTCCGATTTACGAAGTCTTTGTTGTCTGTTTTAATTTGTCCAGTGGTGGGGCCACGTCCACTGGAGATTTCGAAAGATGTTCTTTCGCGAAAGACCTCAATTGATCCGGTCGGCCCGGCAAATGCCTCATTTAGGGATGTCACTTTGAAACTGAGACATATTGTTAATGAGAGGATACACCTGGCGTTTTATTCCTCCTTCCAATGCATTCCGTCTTCTACTTTTCGAGACGTCTTTATAGCGGGTAAAGGATTTGCTTTGAATGCTGAACGCAGAGGAGTGTCGTGTGAAAAGGGTTAAAAGCATAATAATTGGCGCCAAAAGTGTTTGTCCAATCAAACGACTTGCTCCGGTCGTTAATACACTTTGTGTAACCCCACGTCATCTTCGGCGGCTAATATGAGCATAGCTATTTCACAATACTTCAAAGTTACCCTCCGAATCCACACAATATATCATTATGCCCCATAAGTGCTGTAATTGACCACTGGTAAGAGAAACAGTAATATTTAAAGACAGTTTCACCATTCTTTCAAAGAGGGAGATCCTGAACAAAGGCAGAAAGAAAGATGGAGCTCCAACTGCTTCGTGCCCTCTTTGCTTTGGCATCAATAACATTCTACTTAATGACCACAAATCAAAAAAGCCAGGGTGCCGTAAGGTCACTCTCGGAAAAAAGGAGAGGTCCTCTCAGTTGTTTGAGATGGTGAGTCTTCACAGAATATCATTTTAGAGAATTCTTTGCCGTTTTTTCCATGTCTCTCTCTCTCTCTTTCTCTCTCTCTCTATCTCTCTTTCTTTCTCTCTCCAGTGTGTTTTGGAAAAACCACAGACTTGCCAAAAGCAACGAAGGCCTTTGAGGGATATTGAGAAGGCTCTGTGGACGTGCTGAGCTATTTACCACACACACACACACCCCTTAAGAACCAGCCTCTGTCTCATAAATATATAGTATAGTTCTTCGTTAGGGGAAGGCAGAGACTTGAAAGATCTGCATATATGAACGTGCAGAGGCGAGGGCTAGCCTGCATGAGAGAGCTGGTCCTAAGTGCAGGAGGGGAGGGCATGTTAGCCAATTTAAAGGCATTTGAATCGGGGGTGTCTAAAAGCCGAAAATGTGAGGAGGCTAGGCCGACTGCAAATCAAAGAAGTGTCTGATACTAAGGCTCCATTTGACTGTGTAAAGAAAATACGGGTCTCTTTGGACATGTTTTGCACGTGGTAGGCGTATCTGATAAAACATTTAAGATGCGCCGATCAGCTCTCGTCACTTGATTAGAATCAATTGGCACGGCGGAGTGACGGTTGGTTTGTGTTTACCGTGGGGCAACTGACACAATACTATGGATTTGGATATAGGTGATAGTGGATATATTAGGAATTTAAAAATTAACACATTTAGGACGATATTTAATTTCAAAGTGATACCGCAAGTGCCGAAATTTTTACATTGTAATCACAATTACTGAAATATAGTGGTTGGATTAGTATGGACCCTCTTGGTTTAAGCAATGCTAAATGAGTCCTAAGGGCAAACAAAAGAACAGGGTATTTGTTTTTTTACGTGGATATACCCTTTCCTGTGTTCGTCATACAAACAACATATGTCCCTCAGTTAATTTGTGAAAATCTGGCAACAGACATAACAAGCGAAAAAATCTGGAAGCTTTTACCGAACGCATAATAAAAAAGTGTTTGTGATTGGTTCATGGTTTCAATAAGAAATGAGCCATCTACTATCTCGTGGTCAAGTTATTTTAATTATTATTGTTATTATATTTAAATAATTATGCTGTGGGTGACGGTAAACACCGCAGACTCTTTAAACGTACAGCCGTCTCTGTGACCTGCAGGACAGGAAGTGAACAACTCTGCGATGTCAACGCGAGGCCTAATGCTGTGTGAATGAAGAGTTACATTGTTGTGATGGAAGACAACCGAGGCTGGGTCAACTATGCTGTGGCGGATATACAATAATGAGCTCGCTTCTGAAAGATACGGCGTGACTTAAACTGCCGTCCAGCCCGCGTCCATTTTCTGTCCACGGAAAATAATTATCCCACATATTACGAGCTTCTCACTAAGAGCAGTTAATTGTCTTGCTCAAGGACAGACCAAAGGCCTTTTCACCTTGGGTCAGAACCCCGGGGTCAGTTGGCTGTCCGCTGTGCCAACACGGTTACTGACACTGAATAAACGGTAGTAGAGCTTTTTGACGTTAAACCCGAAAGATAGAATTGATATCGATCTTTGGGAGGTATAATGACACAGTATTATGTGGAGATCATTAATGTAAATTTCAATCACACTTGCTACTGTGGCACCTGTGTCCTGGGGGTGCGAATGCTTGATTCAATCCGCGAATACCGTGCACATGTTTATACTCAAGCGAGTATCCACCTCATTTTGCCAAGATTTATCTGAAGGATGTTTAAAGAAAGCGTTTATGATCATATTGCATTCAGGGTGTGCCCTCCTGTGTTTGCTTGAATTTTTTTGTGTGTGTTTATATTTTTTCATTGTGTGTGTGTGTGTGTGTGTGTGTCTATATATCTATATTTTTTGTGTGTGTGTCTATAGTACTTACACAAACATTCACATAGAATAGGTTTCCATACATGTTTCAGACATTAATGGGGCCTTTATTTAACTTTTTACCCCTTTTTTCCGACTTTGAACTTGAGCATTTGAACAAATCCCGGCGCCTGAAACGGACACCAGCGTGTCCAAACAGAATATGACCCCCCGTGCGTCGTCACTGAGTTGGAGAGGAGGCCGAGGTCCGCCACAACTCCAGACCCCGTTGTCGGTGCCTCGATCGATGGGGGAAAATGAAAACAGCTCGTTAGGGATCGATTTCAGCCCCGTTTCGATAAGCAGAGAGGGTCAAGGCCGGTCCCCGGGGGCCCGTCGCCAGCCCAAAGTTCACGGCGTGCCAGGTAGAGAGCAGCACCGCGGGCCATCTACTTTATTAGCATGGAGATAAGCTGATTAGAACTTGTCAATCAAAGGTGCCAATGACTCAATCGACAGCCTGGGTCTTTTCTTTTCTCCCTTTCTTTCGCGCTCTCTCTCTCTCTCTCTCTCTCTCACTCTCCCCTATTCTCTCTCAATCTCCCTCTCTTTTTTGTGATAAATCATTGACGCGGCCAACAAAGCGGCGGGCAGACATTGTGGTTCTCGAGCTAAGCAGCCCTGCAGTTGTCACGGAGGCGGACGGGCGCTCGCTCGTGATGATGTGACGACTATATTAAAGAGTACATCAATTTGTTTTAGAGCGGTTTGATTTCCAACTGCAGCGGTGTTACGAAAGGAGAAGGGGGGGAGGGGAGGGTTGTGGGGTGGTGGTGGGGGTGTGAGCGTCGTCACCGGCGACGCAGGGAAATAAAGCGATAAACGATGGGATGGAGAAATAAATAAATCTGTGTTTTTTTTATACATAAAAAGTGTCCGGCTCCCGTTTGAAGCGTAGCGCGGCTTTGAGACTTGCTGTGAGTCCATGGGTGCTGGAGTGGTCCAGTAACATGACACACACTTGTCCCCAGCTCGCGCTCCGTCTCACTCCCCCTCCATCTTGGTCCTTTCTCTCTGTGTCTCTTCTCTCTCGCTTTATTCCTCCACGCTCTGTTTTAAGATTAGACTTTATCGTTCGTTTGGTCTTTCGCCGCCAAAGTGAAGCCTGTGCATCAAATCGGTACGACTAAACACTTTGCAAATGACATAACGGGCTATATTTAGGTGTGCTCGGGACTATTTATAAGCACTGGCTTTTAACATTGGTTTTGCCTTATGAGAAAAGTCTATTTAAAACCCTTGACGACGGGCCCTGTGTGGTTTTGTAACATAGGATAAAATCTAACAATACACAAAAAAGCTTTCTGTCAATTCCATGTGGCTGTATTATGTATTATTATCTACCTGCTGTAAATTGGGTTTTGGGCTAAGAGAGAACTAGAAAAAAGTGTGCAAAATAGCTCATAATCTGCTAGTCGAAATTTATATTTATTTTATGTATTTATTATCATTACTTATGTATAATTTTCCAAATTTTTAAAAACTATCATTTGACCAACTATACTATTTAAATTGCATATATTTCATAGGGTTGTTTTAGTGAATATAGCCTCAATTCTGGTGTTGTTCACACGGACCTCAGCTTTGACCTAAATGTTAAAAGGAGCCATCTTGTAATTCCTATTAACTGTTGCACATATATCAGCTACTCAACCTGGGGTCCACAGAAAACATCAAACCCACAGCAGAGTATAATTACAAACACGAACAAAATGACACATATTCAAACCAAAATACATTAGGGGACAACAAAGTAAAAGACTGATACAAATTTCTATTTAAAGTAGTTAAATTATATATGTATATAAAATATTAAATATGTATGAGAAAGAAAGGTGTTGATATAAAATGTGTTTTTTATTTTTAAGCAAATAAAATCTACGAAAGTGTCAAGTGCTTTATGTTGTAGGATATATATATATATATATGTATATATCATTAATAGCTATTATTAAGGTATCACCTCTAAACACATACATATTGTTTTGGCCAGTAATGCCATGATTAATCTAATAAAATGTCCATAATTATCTTTGGGCAGTCGTTATTTACAAATACCAATTCAGTATTTTTTTTCTTGGACATTTTTATATTGGCTTTTCTCAGCTGCCTTAGTTTGTTCACACAATGGCATGGTGTAATTTTAATATTTCAGACTGTTCTTATTCATTTGTCTTTTATAAGGACAGTTTGCTAAAGTGGATTTCCTTGAGGTATTGCATATGAAATGACTTAGTTTTTTGTAGTCTGATAAAATCTGAATGCTGTATTGTTTCAAAAAGAATAGAAAGTTATTTGATAATTGTTTGATTCGTGGCTCTGAGATCTGGGACTTAAATATTTCACAGCTTGAGTTAGAATTAATGTAAAATGGGGGCCTTCTTGAAATATATAATCCTGGGGGGTGTATTTGCTTTTTGTCTCAAGGAAATAAATAAATTAATGTAATATACACGAATACAAACCCAAACTGCATTTTCGAAAATATATACGCCTTAACTTATAGCCTTATATTTTTCTTTCGGTAAATCTATCGACAGGCATGCTGTTTATCGGTAACCCCCCTTCCCCCCCTCGGATGAAAGGCATCGTAATAATGATTTTTCTCTTTCCTAATCGGGGCTTGTCAGCAAGGCGTCTTATCGTGGAGAGGAAAAAGACACCGATCGTATCGACGGGCCCGAGTCCGAGTCTGCGGCGTGTGTCCCCCCACCGACCCAACCCAACCCCCAACCCCCCAATCACGTCCGGCCGTGGCCTCGCCGTATCTAGCGCCGCCACAAACGGCGAACGGACACGCTTTTTTCATGTGGACTTCAAAAACGACGCAAGTCATTAAAATTGCACCCGCGTTCGGCTGCGGGGATCAGCCACTCCGGAGCGAAAATGCGATGTGGGAAGAGGAGACTCGCTAAATGTGCTAATTCCGTCCTCACATGTTTACGGCTTAATTTTAATCGGTTTGAGGGAGGTGGTGGCGGTGGAGGTGGCGGTGGAGGAGACTGTGGTGGAGGAGGTGGTGGTGGGGGGGACAGAGAGCCTCACATTGCAATAAATCGGCATTATCTTTGACACACTAGGACTCAGCTGTTCCCGGGACTTAGGGGTCCACTGGCAACCGTGTTTATTGTGGCACACAAAACGTGTTTACGCTTGAACTGCGGTCGCTACGGCGCATCGCTGGTTTAAGCCCGACCAGACAAAGGCCCCGACTCGATACAATGGCGAGCCGGCATACGGGACCCTCAATGCGAGAGCTCAACCAACACACTCGAGTGTGTGTGTGTGTCTGTGGGGTTCGTCCATGTTTGCTTTCGGGCTGTGGCCTGTGTGTCGGTCCGCAGGTGCTTTTCACAGGGGTCCCACCCGCGGCGTTCGCCCAAGTGGGCGCGTTGACGCTAGCCGTATCAGAATTACGTGTTTATACTCGTCCAGTTGCCCGCCGACTGTCTATCCAGATTTTCGGATCGCGGGAAGCGCGTCGAGCTTTCGATCTCTACGCTAGTACGGCTAGCGTCGCGTTCGCAGCCTTTTCATTCTGCTCTGTGGACGCTAACGTGAATCAGTTGTAAACGAGAAACGGACGGGCCTACTGTCATTAGACCTTCAGTAGAATGGTTGTCTTCAACAGACAGATTTAATTTTTTGATCAATGCATTGTTACTTAGAAAATATCTTCTTCTTCTTGGGGCAGAATTGCAATAACAAAAGCTCCCAAATTTTTACCCAGAATGCATCGGTACCAACGCAGTGTCAACAGATCGGCCATTGGATTGAAATGTCTTGAATGCGGTTGTGTAAAACGGCCATATTTGAATACACGTTTCCGTCGATGTTTAAATGAAACGCAGAATTTCCGTGTCACATTTGATTAGTTTAAAATTGGTGACATGCAAGTGGTTGTTTTTATTTCTCAATTCATCCTAATCCCAATCGCGCGAAATCGTTAAACGTTACGTCGACGTAAATAACACATAAGGCACTTAAATACAGTTGTTTTTCTAGTAATAACCCTTTATTATATAGAATTATAATTAGTCTCAAAATATTAGAAAAGCACCGTATTAGGTTTTTTTTGCAAATCACAAAGCAGTATATTGTATGGGGTTTTGAGGTTACAACCACCGTAAAGATAGCAGAGAGCACAGCGTTGACCTCGGAGTGACACACACACACAGCACGCACGCACACACACACACACACACACACACACACAACGATTGTGAGAGAGAGTGAGAGGATGAGGCTGAGAGGAAGAGAGCAAGAAAGAGAGAGGTCTCTGAAAACAACTGGGATGTGCGGGACTGCGTTAAAAGAAACTGTTTCAGAAGGAAATGGGAGACAAAAGCGAGGACTCAGGGCCCCCATGGGCGCTTTAAAGAGATGCTACATCAGAGGCGGTGAAATATTAAAAAGAGAAGGGAAAAAGGAAGGGAAATGAAATAAAGGAGAGGCTGAGTGAGAGGCTGAGGGAGATGTGTGCCGCCTCGTCACCCGGGACCCTCATCAGAAATATTAGTCCTGTGATGACAATGACACGTTGATGACAGACAGTGGATTGGCGCCGGTGAAACCTGGAGAAAAACGCTCTGTATGTGTGTTCTGGAGGACAGCGAGATGTGATCAGCATATTCACACGTTATTTTAATCGTGCGGACGATTTGTGAACGGGGCAAAACAATGTCATCTCGTCCTGTCGCATCTTTGTCCTGTGTGAGGCTCACGAAACCTTTAGTGTGGTGCCTCGGATTAGAAGTGGTTATATGTGACGGCTGGTTTAGCGCGTGCGTGTGTGTGTGTGGGGTCATGGAACTGGCTGGTTGGAAGAGCAGAGACCCAGGTTAAACACTGTTATTAGCCCCTCTTCAGCTGCACAAACACACACACACACACACACACACAAGCACACACACTGAAATAGTTTCCAAACATTGATCTTCAGATACACATTATTAGGCTTCTCCGTCTGTCCCGTCTGTTTGCTCTGCTCCTTCTGGTCTCACTGAGGAGCGGGGGGCCTCACACTCCGCCCCCTTGGCCCCACAAAAGAGCTTCCTCTTCGGGGGCCGCCCGCGCTCGCTCACGGACAGGGCGCCCGCTCGCATTGGACGCCCGAGGAACATGAAACGGCCGGGCCCAGGATGTCAGCCGGTCGCTCCATCTGCCAGTCAGTGGGACTGCGAGGCTTTTGTCCGGGGGGGCGTGGGGCATGGGGGTGGCGGGTGTTGACGTTGGGGTGCAAGCAGCCACCACCACCACCTTCTTCATCACCACCACCTTCATCACCACCACCACAGTGTGTTCTGTGGAGATAGGGAGGGAGGGAGGGGTCGAAGCGGACTGCTGGGAAACGGACTCGCATTCTGTTCTGAATAGTGAGACGTCGTTTTGTTTTTGCTGCGACGCTGCCAACATGCATCAGAATGGAGTCGGATGATATTGTCAATGCGTGTCTGGCTCACATGCTATATGATAAACAGGAGAACGGCACCTGACCCGATGCAGTGATGATAAAAACACCCACAAACTGGATGCTAAGTTCCTCTCCTCAGTTCTTTGTCGCCTGTGAATTTGAATGACACACACACACACAGTAGCCTCTCTGAGGGATGTAGACGCCGTGGAATAGATTGTCCTACAGAAACCCGGAGCTAAATTGGTCTCAATCCAAATATGACTTTGCCTTTTTATGCAAATCTCCGCTGGCACTCGTCTGATATGAATTTAAAGTTGCAGAACTTCAGTCTGTCCTTTCCTTTCCTTCCTCCCGTTGAAGAACGTAACCTTGGCAGCGGGAACGGTTTGACTGCCATAGTAATGAACCTGGCTCGTATGAGAGCGGCTGGATGACATCGTCTCCCCGTGCATTCTGCTGTTCGGCAGATAGGCCGCGCCCTTGAGCCACCTTAGGAGCTGTTGTAGGCCAGGGTTGTGGGTAGTGCTCCCTCTGAAGAAGGTGACTGCGGGGCCTCTGGGCACACACACACACACAGACTCACACACACCACACACTCACACACACACACACCACACACTCACACACACACCACACACACACACACACACACACACACACACTCACACACACACCACACACACACACACACACACTCACTCACACACACTCACACTCACACACACACCACACACACACACACACACCACACACACACCACACACACACACACACACACACACACACACACACTCACACTCACACTCACACTCACACACACACACACACACAGTGTTAAAATATTTGGATCGAAAAGAGTTCCTGAAAAGAGACAAACAGCAACTCGCTACTACTCGTTATTTATTTATCACGGACTTTGGTTTTATTGTGTTAGGTTACCGGGCCTTCTGTAAATTTAGTGTATATATGTACTCCAAGATTCTCCCCAGCTGAATGAAGGACGGTGTTTAAACAAGGTGAGCTGTGTGATGGCCTTTTACTTTAAACCAAGACCAAATGTCCCGTCATGTGCTGATCAATGAAGCAATCTAACTGGGAATGTATAGATGAAATATCATGGGAGGTGTTTTGTGAAATGGCCCGGCTCTGTACATTGGAGCTGCTGTACAGTCCTAACATCTAAACACGTGGTGTGTGTGCCGCACAAAGGCAGTTGGGGAAGGTTGTTCACAGGCCACCTGTGATGTGGCGTTGGGACTTCCTTCCTTATCCATCACTGAGAACTGTGGCAGCGTTTTTCTCTCACGTCCAGAAGCTACAGTTATTTTTATTTTTTTCGCTTTATTTATTATTATTATTACATATTGTTACGTTATCCTAAATCCGTTTTGCGGCAGCATTATTGCGAGATTAGAGGTGTTTTATCTTTTATTTCAGACCACGTAGACTGTCTTTTTGTGATGTAAGAATATAACATCTGTCTTCTAACGTGCATGCCGCATTGAAAATGTGACATTACAGATGTCACATTCCCCCAGTCAATACTAAATTATATATTTAATTATTGATTTGTTGGTTCTACGAGAGACACTGTAAAATAATGGACATATATATATTGGAAGATGGAGGAGGACAAGTGTCTGCTCACGTTGCGTCTTGGATGTTACCGTTTACTTCTACAATAACTTAACGTTTCCTGCGGAGTTAACTTAGCCAGGTTACTGATGTGATGGATCATGTGTTTCATAGCAACTGAGCGCTGATTTAATCCTCAGTGGGCCTCTGTCTGTCCAATTATAAGGGTGCTGTCTGGTATGTTAGCATTGCTGTTTTACAATGTACCATTACAGGAAAACATTTTAATGTAGCACATTTCAAACTGGAGAGTGAAACATCTGTTGCTTCATAAAACGCCACACCATTACTTGTTTTTACTATTGATAACAAGTTGTTCTCGAAACCTATAACAAAATACAGTAAGTTAAGCACTCCCATTTAATTCTCAGAATTCTATATAGGATTAATTGATAAATTGTAATTACTGACTGATTCAGTATAAAGATGGTTGTGAATTGCCGCCTCAATAAGCTAGCTTTTCTCACCCATTCGAAAAATGGAGAAAAGCTTTATTCTCGCGGAATGTTCTCTTCAGGCAAACAAAACTTCCAAAAAATCACACGGGGTGAACCATTGGGTAGGAATTGTTTTCTCCAGGGGCCAACGGAGAGATGCCACTTTCTGGTGCATATTTCCGATGCCTCGCGTTTCACAAGAAGTAGCACGGACGTCTGAACCGCGTTCTTTGTAAAATATTGTAAGTAGCGATTGCGAGAGTTGGCTGCAACTTTCCTGCTCAAAGTAATTAATGTGCTATGTGATTAAACTATGTGATAAGAAAAAATGTATTTTCCTACTTTTCACTCCTGACATCTGAACATCATTCGCCACCCATGACATAGAGTTTTCACGTTTGATACGTAGAGTTTCTACATTTGGTACGTAGAGTTCTTACATTTGGTACGTAGAGTTTTTACGTTTGGTACGTAGAGTTTCGCATTTGGTACGTAGAGTTTTGACATTTGGTACGTAGAGTTTTGACATTTGGTACGTAGAGTTCTTACATTTGGTACGTAGGGTTTTTACGGTTGGTACGTAGAGTTTTTACGTTTGGTACGTAGAGTTTTGACATTTGGTACGTAGAGTTCTTACATTTGCTACGTAGAGGTTTTACATTTGGTACGTAGAGTTTTTACATTTGGTACGTAGAGTTTTTACATTTGGTACGGAGAGTTTCTACATGTGGTACGTAGAGTTTCTACATTTGGTACATAGCTCTGTCTTCACACATAAAAAACATTTTCTCCTTGGACCCAAAGTTTGCAGATAATGTAACTGCTTCGGTTCGGAACATTTTTGAGAAATGCATTGATAACCTATGAATTATATCAGCGTTGTTTGGGATGTTTTGAAAACAGGGCGAGAGAGTAGAAAATAACAATGGCGACATTTGATTTTTTTGATTTGCCTTGACGTTAGCATTGTGCACCATTGAAACCCGTAAACACGTAAACACTGCTCATTGCTTTAGTCAAAGCTTATTTTAACACAAAGAGCTTTAAACCCTAGTGTTTTCAGTCAGACATTTCAAATGTCTCTGTGTCCCATCAGTTGTTTCTATTGTTTAGTGCCAGATTAGACTTGTATGTTAGCGATCGTAGCATTGAGCAATATGATGGCACACTGACTGTTCTAATTACATTGGTAGCTGGTTCGTAATAACAATAAGGCGTATTGGCGGTGTATCGTCATTATATCATCTATTCTGCATTGGATGGAGCCAGATGACAGCTCATAGAGGTTGTATATTGGCTGTGTACTACACACACTCATGCTCTAGATGCAGTACATATAGTTACCGCCCCCAGGATCTAGTGAACAGATGAGTACAGCTAATATTAGGAGTTGAATCTTCCTCCAGGATATTCATTCTATTAACCGACATTATATAGGGATCCTACGATCACTGATTGAATTGATTGACGGAAACATTCAGTCGTAAACAGCGTGTGCATCGTTAAGATTAAATATGCTATTTTTCGTTGTATGCTTTTAGGGGAATCTCGCGTCCCTTTGGTGAGCTTCGCGTCGGTGGGATAATGCGGACAGTGGGGTTCGCTCTTTGTGCCAGCCGTACTTGGTGCAATATTGTAATTGTTGGTGTTTCTGAATCCAGACATGTGAACATAATGCAAATGTAGACGACCAGGAGGGGGGATTTGTTTCAGTTTGCGCCGGGTTTTTCAGAATAATTATATTCCGGGGTCCTTTACTTTGATGCAGTTGTAAGCTCTTTTACTTATCACTCATGCATGCACACACCCGCACACACCCACACACACACACACACACACACAAAAGGACAGGTGATGATGATGATAAAGATCTTCCACACATAGAGAGGCTGTGTGTTGTTCCAGGGATGTTTTGAACGGATGTCTACTCCCCTGTCTCAATGACAGCTTCACCCTCCTCTCCAGGGAATGCCTTCACTTGTAATTTACCCATGGACAATGTGAAACCCCGTGACAACTATATACATACACCTAACTTAACATGCGTAGATATGGGGGCCTGGATCTGTCTGGCCTTAAACCTTATAGATACATTTAACATGTGTAGATATGTTTAACATGTGTATATATATTTAACATGTGTAGATATGTTTAACATGTGTAGATATATTTAACATGTGTAGATATATTTAACATGTGTAGATATAGGGACCTGGGTCTGTCATGCCTTAAACCTTATAGATACATTTAACATGTGTAGATATATTTAACATGTGTAGATATATTTAACATGTGTAGATATATTTAACATGTGTAGATATATTTAACATGTGTAGATATAGGGGCCTGGATCTGTCATGCCTTAAACCTTATAGATATATTTAACATGTGTAGATATATTTAACATGTGTAGATATATTTAACATGTGTAGATATATTTAACATGTGTAGATATAGGGGCCTGGATCTGTCATGCCTTAAACCTTATAGATATATTTAACATGTGTAGATATATTTAACATGTGTAGATATATTTAACATGTGTAGATATATTTAACATGTGTAGATATAGGGGCCTGGATCTGTCATGCCTTAAACCTTATAGATATATTTAACATGTGTAGATATATTTAACATGTGTAGATATAGGGGCCTGGATCTGTCATGCCTTAAACCTTATAGATACATTTAACATGTGTAGATATATTTAACATGTGTAGATATATTTAACATGTGTAGATATATTTAACATGTGTAGATATAGGGGCCTGGATCTGTCATGCCTTAAACCTTATAGATATGTTTAACATGTGTATATATATTTAACATGTGTAGATATGTTTAACATGTGTAGATATATTTAACATGTGTAGATATATTTAACATGTGTAGATATAGGGACCTGGGTCTGTCATGCCTTAAACCTTATAGATACATTTAACATGTGTAGATATATTTAACATGTGTAGATATATTTAACATGTGTAGATATATTTAACATGTGTAGATATATTTAACATGTGTAGATATAGGGGCCTGGATCTGTCATGCCTTAAACCTTATAGATATATTTAACATGTGTAGATATATTTAACATGTGTAGATATATTTAACATGTGTAGATATATTTAACATGTGTAGATATAGGGGCCTGGATCTGTCATGCCTTAAACCTTATAGATATATTTAACATGTGTAGATATATTTAACATGTGTAGATATATTTAACATGTGTAGATATATTTAACATGTGTAGATATAGGGGCCTGGATCTGTCATGCCTTAAACCTTATAGATATATTTAACATGTGTAGATATATTTAACATGTGTAGATATAGGGGCCTGGATCTGTCATGCCTTAAACCTTATAGATACATTTAACATGTGTAGATATATTTAACATGTGTAGATATATTTAACATGTGTAGATATATTTAACATGTGTAGATATAGGGGCCTGGATCTGTCATGCCTTAAACCTTATAGATATATTTAACATGTGTAGATATATTTAACATGTGTAGATATATTTAACATGTGTAGATATATTTAACATGTGTAGATATAGGGGCCTGGATCTGTCATGCCTTAAACCTTATAGATACATTTAACATGTGTAGATATATTTAACATGTGTAGATATAGGGGCCTGGATCTGTCATGCCTTAAACCTTATAGATACATTTAACATGTGTAGATATATTTAACATGCATAGATATGGGAGCCTGGAAAGGTTTTTATTTTTCCCCCTTACAGATTTCAGTTTGTTTTTCAGTTGAATTGTTCCCGTTATGGGCCACATTGAAGGCGGAAAAAGTCCTAACATGATTAAATTTTGTCTCATTTCTTTGCATCACAAAAACCTGGCAGTGTATTGTATAGGTGTGGATGACCCATGTGTGTCTGTGTGATTAGTTTGTTATAGACCAAAAGGTGTGTGTACGTACCTGGATGTATTTGGACCAAATTCCGTCCCCAGTCTCATGTCCTCTTGGGGTTGCAGAGTGACGAACAGAAGGTGCCCTTTCAGAAGTCACACCTGAGCCTGTTTCCAGCCCTGGGACTGGCTTTCTACTTCCTCCATCCAGCCCTGGAACTGGCCTTCTACTTCCTCCATCCAGCCCTAGAACTGGCCTTCTACTTCCTCCATCCAACCCTGGGACTGGCTTTCTACTTCCTCCATCCAGCCCTGGGACTGGCTTTCTACTTCCTCCATCCAGCCCTGGGACTGGCTTTCTACTTCCTCCATCCAGCCATTGGACTGGCCTTCTACTTCCTCCATCCAGCCCTGGGACTTGCCTTCTACTTCCTCCATCCAGCCCTGGGACTGGCTTTCTACTTCCTCCATCCAGCCATTGGACTGGCCTTCTACTTCCTCCATCCAGCCCTGGGACTGGCCTTCTACTTCCTCCATCCAGCCCTGGGACTGGCCTTCTACTTCCTCCATCCAGCCCTGGGACTGGCCTTCTACTTCCTCCATCCAGCCCTTATCTCTCTGTCCACCCTTCCTCACTGTTCTCTGTCCGGGCATATTTAACTCTGTCACTTCCTCCCCCCTCTCCCCCATCTCTCTCCCCTCCCCATCTCTCTCTCCATTTCCGCTCTTCCTCTCCCCTCCTCCCCCATCTCTCTCTCCATTTCTGCTCTTCCCCTTCTCCCCCGTTCTCTCCAGGGTCATGGCCTGGCCTACTTTTACCTCTCTCTCCGGGTCCCCTTTGATCTCCGCCACTTTACCTCGTTCAAAGATCATGTGGATGTTTCACACACAGCCTCTCACTCAATACTTAGCATGTTGATGTATATCCATTACACACACACTCACACACACACTCAGACACACACACACACACACACACACACACACACACAGGTATCTAGGATGCTAAGCCAGCTGCTTTATTTTACTGTTTTGCTCCGTCACACCTGAGGTTCAAGGGAAACGTATCAAGCTGACTGCACAAGTCTTAAGATGTGTTCATCCCAGCCGTCGCACTTGATACGTTTACATATTACAGGCATGTTTGAGAGGACTGGATAGCTTGCCGGACGAATGATGGAACTGGCCGATAGTTTCAGCCTTTTCTTGTTATTCCAGACACAGACCCAAGTCGTTAGTAACGCTGCGGAAAAAATGAATCACGTTTCAACAGTTTCTTTCGGACTTAATGATACCCAACCCTGTGCTAGTGTGGGCTGTATTCTAGTTACAGGCCTGTTGACAGCGCTGACCACCTGGAGAAAGCCTGCCTACGCTAACGTGCTAATCGATCTTTCCCACTGTGGCCTGTCTGGACAAAGAAGAAATGCTAGATCTTTGCTTCCGACTGACTGGTCTAACTTTGCTGTCGGTGTCAATGCTTGCGCCTAATTAATCCCAATTGGCTAGTGCTGCTTCTCGGGCATTAAAGCCGGGGCGGGCCCAAACCAGTGGTAACGCCAGTATCCTGGGTGACACACCAATTACCGAATAAACAGGATGCACTAGATCCCACTACTTCCTTCATGTCTTTATGTGTCCTAACACTCCTTCCTTCATGTCTTTGTGTCCTAACACTCCTTCCTTCATGTCTTTATGTGTCCTAACACTCCTTCCTTCATGTCTTTATGTGTCCTAACACTCCTTCCTTCATGTCTTTATGTGTCCTAACACTACTTCCTTCATGTCTTTATGTGTCCTAACACTCCTTCCTTCATGTCTTTATGTTTCCTAACACTACTTCCTTCATGTCTTTATGTGTCCTAACACTACTTCCTTCATGTCTTTATGTGTCCTAACACTACTTCCTTCATGTCTTTATGTGTCCTAACACTCCTTCCTTCATGTCTTTATGTGTCCTAACACTCCTTCCTTCATGTCTTTATGTGTCCTAACACTCCTTCCTTCATGTCTTTATGTGTCCTAACACTACTTCCTTCATGTCTTTATGTGTCCTAACACTACTTCCTTCATGTCTTTATGTGTCCTAACACTCCTTCCTTCATGTCTTTATGTGTCCTAACACTCCTTCCTTCATGTCTTTATGTGTCCTAACACTACTTCCTTCATGTCTTTATGTGTCCTAACACTACTTCCTTCATGTCTTTATGTGTCCTAACACTACTTCCTTCATGTCTTTATGTGTCCTAACACTCCTTCCTTCATGTCTTTATGTGTCCTAACACTACTTCCTTCATGTCTTTATGTGTCCTAACACTCCTTCCTTCATGTCTTTATGTGTCCTAACACTCCTTCCTTCATGTCTTTATGTGTCCTAACACTCCTTCCTTCATGTCTTTATGTATCCTAACATCTGCTCTCTGGTTAATCATCATTCATGAGGAAAAGGATAAAAACAGAGGTATCTCTCTCCATTTCTACGGCAGAATGCGTGTCTGCTGATATCTCTTTGCAAAGCGTCCTGAACAAGCAGCCCACAGGTTTTAAAAAGTTCAGTTGAAGTGACACTTCGTTTGATTTTTAAGGGAAGTGACTGTTTTCTCACCTTCGTTCGGAGGCCACCAGAGGGTCTGACTAATTTCTCTATCAGCCTAATAGGGTATTAGTCCTTCCTCCAAGATGTCTGCGACCGTAATTAGTGTCTTGCTTTGAGTCGGGCGGGCTGTGGTGGGAGGGGTTGTGCGTGCAAGCGTGAGTGGGCGAGAGCGGGCGAGGGGGGCCTCAACGGCGAGCGAGAAGAAAAAGGCTGTCCGTTTCATAGTATGATAGAGGTTATATTTTCTGTGACAACTGGACCAGAGTAATCAAAACGTGTTAATAATCCCTTCAAAGGGCCGGCGCTGCATCAGTGGGGCCTGAGTGAACGTGCGTCCCCTGTTAGCCTGGGCGCTAGCCGCTACTCCCACATGCCCCTCCCCTCGTCCTTTCTCTTCTATCTCTCCTACGATCCTCTCTTTCCCCTCTTTTTATCTCTCCCTTTTTGTCTCTAGCTCAAGCTTTATCTCTCACTTTCTTCCACTGTGCTCTGGGCCTGAACCACACACACACACACACACACACACACAGCCATAGATTGCCTGACCAAACAAACACATACATGTAGTACATATGTCAAGTCAAAGCCTTTCCATGGCCCACGGATTGATGTGGGGTACATTACGTACGTGTGTGTGTGTGCGTGTGTGTGTCTCTGTGCGTGTGTGTGTGTCTCTGTGCGTGTGTGTGTCTCTGTGCGTGTGTGTGTGTGTCTCTGTGCGTGTGTGTGTCTCTGTGCGTGTGTGTGTGTCTCTGTGCGTGTGTGTGTCTCTGTGCGTGTGTGTGTCTCTGTGCGTGTGTGTGTCTCTGTGCGTGTGTGTGTGTCTCTGTGGGTGTGTGTGTGTGTGTCTCTGTGCGTGTGTGTGTCTCTGTGCGTGTGTGTGTCTCTGTGCGTGTGTGTGTGTGTCTCTGTGCGTGTTTTTGCACTGGCAGTCCCCACTGTGCTGCAGTACGGCCAGAGACCAGCAGGGGGCAGTGGACAGCACCCCGGGTCCCTTGTATCAGCTGGATGACATGAGACTTTCCCTTGGTGTGGAGTGAAGTAGATCTCCAGTCATCTCGCTTTGTGCCTTTTTATGAGAATCGGTCGGATGTTGTTTCCTTGTTGTTTTGATATCGGAATAAATTCAACATAAATTTTCATTCATAAATTCTACTAAATGTAGATATGTAGTTAAAAGCAACAGCAGTTGATGTAAATACAGCGACACGTTGATACGTCTTCACCACGTGATCTATCGCGGTTCTCAACCGAACTGCTGACACGTATTCTGGGATTTTGGTAAAATCCCATTTATATACTGCAGCTTTTCTCGCCCACGTTTACGCACTTTTCAGTCGCCCCGTAAGAAAATGGCACGGATGAAGAAAAGCAGCCTTAAAACCTCGGCGAACCAAAGACGGTGGTGACACATCAAAGGATGCGTCTTGGCGCAAATGACTTCCAACGTGTCCGTCAGCCTTTAACCCGGGGCATCATTAACACACATGTTGTTAGCGCACATCAGAACGCAGCATGCCTAAATAAGAGGCTATCTAGGTCTAGCTTTAGTTGTAAACACACACACACACACTCACACACACACACATACGCAGTCGTACTAATTGTCACACTCATCCTCTCTCCCGGTTCTGTGAACTGGTGTGTGTCATTCTCCCTAGCACTTACCCAGCCCATTAACCCTGTATGCTGGTGTAAACCCAAACTAGCCCCAGGCTCACACACACACACACACACACACACACACACACTCAACATCTCTGAAGCCTCTCCTCAACCAACAGATTCATTGGGCCATAGCACCAGACATCTCTGATGATGAATCTCTGATGGTGGATCTCTGATGGTGGATCTCTGATGGTGGATCTCTGATGGTGGATCTCTGATTGTGGATCTCTGATTGTGGATCTCTGATTGAGGATCTCTGATTGAGGATCTCTGATTGTGGATCTCTGATTGTGGATCTCTGATTGTGGATCTCTGATTGTGGATCTCTGGTTGTGGATCTCTGATTGAGGATCTCTGATTGAGGATCTCTGATTGTGGATATCTGGTTGTGGATCTCTGATTGTGGATCTCTGATTGAGGATCTCTGATTGAGGATCTCTGATTGTGGATCTCTGATTGTGGATCTCTGATTGTGGATCTCTGATTGTGGATCTCTGGTTGTGGATCTCTGGTTGTGGATCTCTGATTGTGGATCTCTAATTGTGGATCTCTGGTTGTGGATCTCTGATTGTGGATCTCTAATTGTGGATCTCTAATTGTGGATCTCTGTAGGGTGACAAGAAGCCGGCACTATCAAAACCATTGACGTTTCTCATCTGTGTGCATTTTCATGTGCTTTTCGGGTGATTGTTTTTTGTGTTGTTTTGACTTTCTTTAATTAGGCCCTAGTTCCAACAGGTCGTCTTTAAAAGTTTTTTTTGTGTTGCCACTAGGGAAAAAGACTCGGCTTAATGTCAATGGAGGGTGTGATGGGGTCAGTTGGAGGCGGTTAAAAATGCATGGCGACTAGCCGAAGCCCTGGGTGCTTAACTGACCTCAGATCAGCCAGTGTGCTGTCTCGTGAGACCCTCTGTCTGCTCCGTGGATGGACCCGAAGACGGGACATGCTCAATAATGTAGAAGAGACATGGCATTGGACATGGCGTTAGAGAGGTTTCCTCTTTGCCAGCACTTGTCACAGTGGTCCATGGGTACGCCACACGCGTTAGTCCAGACCCGGTTCTAGTTCACTCCGGTTAATGGGCTTTGTGACGGTGTCTGGTATGTCAGACGCTTGTAGAGACACGTGCTGCATGTTAATTTGTGTGACCATAAATGGGTCACAAAGAGTAAATAATGATATTATTTGTCCTGTTATGTTACCAGTGCTACATTTGTGTCATCTTGTACCAACGTTGTACTGTCTGTGTGTCGGTGTGTGTGTGTCTGTCTGTGTGTGTGTGTCTGTCTGTGTGTGTGTGTGTGTCTGTTTGTCTGTGTGTGTGTCTGTGTCTGTCTGTGTCTGTCTGTGTGTGTCTGTCTGTGTGTGTCTGTGTGTGTGTTTCTGTCTGTGTCTGTGTGTGTGTGTCTGTGTGTGTGTGTGTGTGTGTGCATTGGTGAATCTGTATGCTTCCATGAAGCTGGTCCGATACACCGGCACTGGTTGCGGATACGGCAACGGCGTGCGTTGTCTAGGCGATGCGATCTGGGTTTCCTGCGAGAGCCGGCTGTAGCTCGGAGCGCTGGAGGAATCATTGACTTTCTAATGATCACTGGTCAGCCCCAAATACAAGTGCCAGGGGTTCGGGCCGAGCCTAGCCGCCGTTCACCGGGCCGCTATCGACTCAACCCCCAACCCCATCTCTGGCCCCACGGCGCTCTGTCAAAACCTATTAGCAACGCCGGGCGAAGAAAGGCCCCCGAAATAAACAAACGTGTCTTCTTATTTTCCTCAGTTTTTTGTTCTTCCTCTACCTCTTCTTCCTCTTCTCTCCCTTGTTCTTCCTTCTGCTCTTCTTCCTCCTCCTCCGCCGGTTAGAATAGACGGAGAGAGATGAAGCTAACCTCTGGCAAAGGTTTCTGTAGTTGGAGTGTACGTGGTATTGATCCAGATTGGCTTTAGGTACTGTGGCGAAACACTCTTCTTGTTCCCTCCTTTTAAGGCCCACTCATTTGTGGGGGGTGGTTTGGGACGTTTCAGATGAGCATTGCATGACCTTCTCAGGTTCCATCAATTATGCAAATGCTTTTTCTCGCCGTTTTGTTTTGTATATCATTGTCTGGCGTTAATTTCGACTCATCTGATGTGCGTTTCCCGATGTGAATTTCGAAACGCTGACCTCTGATTCTTGCAGTCTTGAAATGTTTCGAATGTCTGACTGGCAGTGTTCACAATAAGTCGTAGATCTTGTTTACTTCTCTAGTGTACTTCTGGGTTATTCTGTTAGATGGTGTTCTTTTCAATCAGTCACATTCGCCACCGAATCATTGACATGATGTGCTGTGAGGATAGAAGCTTCCGGAACACGCGCTGTGAAATGGCTTCTTGAAACACCTCTGTCCTTGTCCAATGTTCTTCCTGCTGATTGGCTCAAACTCCCCAGAGAGAAGTGTCTGTCAAATCTCACCGTTTGTCCAAATACTTAGAGATGGGGGTGAGACTGACGCCTCCCCATCACAACTCATCAATCCCCTCGTTTGAGAGCATTATTTATTAATATCGGGTGTTATTTGAATAATGCGGGTCTGGAGGAGGAAACCAAACAAACAACAAAATGACAACCACACCAAAACCACCCGAGGCCAACGCATCACATCACTGTCATCCCCATCCTGTCTGTCCCTGTGGAACAGCGGCTCTCGACAGGTACAACACACACACACACACACACACACACACAGACACACACACACATAAACACATATACACACACACAGACACACACACACACACACACACACACACACACACACACACACACACACACAGACACACACACACACAGACTTATACACACACACACACACACACAGACATATACACACACACACACAGACATATACACACACACACACACAGACTGGTACAAACTCCCTGTCACAGACAAACAGACAGCCAGGTACAAACTCGCTGTCTCACACACAAACACACACAACCAAACAAACATACAAAAGCGCACAGCCCCCCCCCACACCCCACCCACCCTCAGCCCCCCCTTAGGCCCCTGAGGTGGGAGTGGCATGATGGTGATCTCATCCATCTGTGATCTGGGCTTGTCAGACAAGTGGCACATGAAACCCGAACACGACGAGGAACACGGATGGCGAACGTGTCGCTGGTGTAACGGCCTTATTGAAGCCCCCGGAACCTGCAGCGTGTGTGTGAGCGGATTACCGGGTGACATGAAATGATCCGAGCCATATTAGAGGAGGCCTGTGTGTGTGTGTGTGTGTGTGTGTGTGTGTGTGTGTGTGTCACCGTACCCGACGCCGTTTCTATTGATACTTCATTATTTGGCACATTCTCTCATCCTGATTGGCCGACGTGGGCGGGCGTGGAGGCGTGAGTTGGCATTTAAATTGGAACTTGCCAAATGAACCTGATGATGACGACGAGCGTCGTGTGTGAAATCCCCTCTGTAAGGGGATTGCTGTGTTTACAGGGGAACTTTACCGAAGGCCTACTGGAAAATGTTTTCTTTCTCACACACACACACACACACACACACGCGCGCGCGCGCGCCACCTCCCAAAACCAGACATTAACACCAAACCTCAGACCAAAAAGGAGGAAGGCGTCTTTTGTTTGGTATTCTCAAAGGTGGATCACGAACCTGGCCGGGTAAGGGATTGTGACAGAGGTGATGTCTAAATTAATCATTCATGTCTCTCTCACATCGGATACAGTACGGCGCTGAAATATTAATGGCCCAGGAATACATTTGATTCTCTTTCTCTCTGATTGGGATCCACACACACACACACACACACACACACACACACACACACATGTTTATTTATACCCTGGAGATGAGGCGCGGGGGGTCACTACCAGGGGCCTCTTCTGGTTCTCCTGGTTCCTACCTGTATACACCAGCTCATTGTTTTGGAATATGTACATATTTAGGAATGTGCCGGGCGAAACACCATACATTATACATTCTACAGCCGGAACGGGGAGACGACATGCAGCAGGAAC
>CM055759.1:7514692-7532192 GCA_029465975.1 Dallia pectoralis
GGTGTAGCGATGCAAACCAAAGAGAATGGTCCTGGATAAATACAGACTGTGCGTTAGTCGCTTGACATTCCTTACCAGCACTTGATTTTGAGGTACAGATGGTTGATAGTTAGAGAGGTATCTACTCTAATTTAATCGCTCTAACCACAGATACATAATGTGATGTAAACTGACTGATCAACAATGCGTTTCTACGCGTCTTACTTTATTTTTGATTTTATTTTTGCCCTTTGAATACTTGGGACTGTCGGACCAAACGTCCGGTGAGGAAACATTCCGGCGTAGGTTTACAGTTTGACCATTAGCTTGGGGCAAATGCCTTTCTTGGCATGGGCCACAATGCCAACGTGACTAGGCCTGCGCCCAGGTACCCTGAGTGTGGTTCGCGCCAACTAAGCTGGCACGCTGCTGGCACGACCACGGGCCGTCTTCCTCAAAGCCCCCGTCTTCTAGGTAGACTCCCTCATCTCCACTCTGTCCCCGCAGCTCTGTGGTCCAGGGAGCTCATTAGCCAACATTTCCCCTTCATTTATGGACAAAAAAACATCCCCTGATCTCAGAAATCCCAGCTAATTCACGCCCGGGATATTGGGTGAGGACTAAGTAGCAAGCATCTTTGGTAGCGTCTGAAATGGGAATACATGCTAGTGCAGTAGTGTAGCTGAGACTCATGTCCAGGATGGAAGACAAGCAGCCAATGAGATGAGCTAGTCCTGCATTAAGCGTTAGATATTCCCGTTCCCTTGGCCTTACGGCAGAATGAGTTAACGTTGCCTTATAAAAACTGGTAATAACATCCAGCTCTTTGAATTATATATTAGGAACTGGGGACCTGGTGGTCTTCCAGTTCTGCTGTTGTGGAACTTAACTTTAATTTTCATTATCAAGCCCTGCTGGAGAGACTAAACCTTGTCCCCCATGTTCTTCTGGATGGATCATCTCTCCGAATCGGTGGACTCTGTTGTCCCGGTCTTCACACCTATTCAGGCTGTCATCACGGCCATTGTTACACCTGCGAGGTCCCACTCAGCTTGCACACACGTCGCCCGGGCGCCCAAGGAAACACGCGGGCAGTAGAAAAAAAAGAAACCGCTTGGCTCGTCTGCGGATGTGGTGGAATTCTTAAGCAGCCACGTCTGGCCCCTCGTTAGCCCGGCTGACGCCCGCTGACAGGGGTGATCCGGGAGGGTCGGGCGGGCTGGCGGAGGGTCGCTTGCCCCCGGGTGCGCCGTGCCATGGCCGTGCCAGGGCGGGACCTCGCGCCACCCTCTCTGCGCCCTCTGTCAGCGTGCCCCGGGCCGGGGCCAGTGCCGAGCTACGTGCGGGGGGCCGTCACGCGTCAGCTTTAATTACAATCACACGGAAACACTCCCTGGTCTCCCACCGAGCCTAATCCGACGGTGTGCCATTGCGTTGTGTCCCTCCGTCGTGACTGGCTGGCCAGGGAGACGCTGGGTTTAATTCCCCAAGCCTCGGTGCTGAGGCGGGGGGCCGCCGCATGTCTCTCGCTCACGTTCGTCGGCGTTGTTTTAAATTCACAGCGTGTTTAGACGTGTCAAGGAGAACGTGCGCCGCTGCTCCTCCGTCACACCTGGCGTGACCCGGAAATGAACTGATGTACCCGTGACCCGGCGGGAACCAGTGAAATACGTTTGGTGATGTGAAGAACACTTGAGAACCTGCACCGAGAACCTGCACTGGAATCCCGTTAGCTTTGTACCACGAACACGCTTTCCATTTTCCCCTCCTTTGTAGTACACTCAATGTCGCCTGCATTTCACGTGTCCTCGATGAGCTTTCGTAGGCCAAGTTTGAAGACTGAAATAGTTTCACTGAAAGGGAACACGTTTCCATTGAACGTTGTGACCATTTGTAAGGTATTTGAGGCAGTTGCAGATCTCGATGACATAAAGCCTCATTAGGCTGAATGCCGTGTGAATCATACTAGTGGAATCTGAGATGTGGGTGTGTGTGTGTGGGCATACTGACCAAATGGCATGACTGTGGCAACCTGGGAAAGGGGTGTGACCTTGCAAACGCTGCCATTTAAATGGTCTGATATTTGGCCGCAGTCTGGACAATCGTTGTCATTTTCGTGTCCTTCGGGGTCTTGCCCTGGTGTGGTTCTAGGTTCCATGATGGGGACTGTTGTTCTAGTGGTGTGATTCTAGGTTCCATGACAGGGACTGTTGTTCTAGTGGTGTGGTTCTAGATTCCATGGCGGGAGCTGTTATTCTATTGGTGTGGTTCTAGGTTCCAATGCAAGGGACTTTTGTTCATGTGGTGTGGTTCTAGGTTCCATGACAGGGACTGTTGTTCTAGTGGTGTGGTTCTAGGTTCCATGACAAGGACTGTTGTTCGTGTGGTGTGGTTCTAGGTTCCATGACGGGGGCTGTTGTTCTAGTGGTGTGGTTCTAGGTTCCATGACAGGGACTGTTGTTCGTGTGGTGTGGTTCTAGGTTCCATGACAGGGACTGTTGTTCGTGTGGTGTGGTTCTAGGTTCCATGACAGGGACTGTTGTTCGTGTGGTGTGCTTCTAGGTTCCATGACGGGGACTGTTGTTCATGTGGTGTGGTTCTAGGTTCCATGACGGGGACTGTTGTTCGTGTGGTGTGGTTCTAGGTTCCATGACGGGGGCTGTTGTTCTATTGGTGTGGTTCTAGGTTTCATACAAGGGACTTTTGTTTGTGTGGTGTGGTTCTAGGTTCCATGACGGGGGCTGTTGTTCTATTGGTGTGGTTCTAGGTTTCATACAAGGGACTTTTGTTTGTGTGGTGTGGTTCTAGGTTCCATGACGGGGTCTGTTGTTCTAGCGGTGTGGTTAGCCAGGCTTTGGCCTCCACAGTGTAACCATGTTTCTGAGGCTGCCGTCCAGCACAGTGGGATTACAGCAGCCTCTCTGTCCGGACCCACCACACAGCTGTTCTGCCTTACTCACCCATTTGTCTGTATCGGCGTTCTCACGTGGACCCAGGGCGGAGCATGTCCTTTAAATCCATTTTTCCAGGCTCAGACGCCGTTTCCCCTAGAAGCCCGCGACTGTATTATTCTTGGCTGAAGTAGTGATTGCTCGTTACGTTAATTTGTGCACTCATGCGTTAGGTGTCATTTGTACTTGGATACTCAATCATGTGGAGTTTGGATTTATCTGTTCACCTGACAGAGAGACATGAGCCAATTTGATTTATTGATTCTTAGGTAGATAGACTGGTGGTAAGATGTCCTGAGCCAACATAACCATGTTTCTACCATGTTTCTACTATGTTTCAACTATGTTTCTACTATGTTTCTACTATGTTATTACTATGTTATTACTATGTTATTACTATGTTATTACTATGTACTCATGTATTCAGCATGTGTCTCGAGTTGGAGATCGGGCTGTTTGCCATGGCAACGCCTCTGCCTCGTGGCCCATTGCGGTGACCGGTGTTCCCGGTCCCCGTTCCTGACGCTGTGTGTAAAGCCATCCCACCACCACCAGGTCCCGCCCCCATCTAAACAACAGTACAGCAGGGGGGCTCTGCCCGATGCCAGGTTTTATTCATGTAATAGAAGTATTGGGGTTGTGTCAGTACCCACACTCAGCCTCTACTCCTTTGGTGAGGTCGGTCTTGCACCACCGGGAGCTACAGCAACCACTACCTCGCCCCTCTACCTCTCCCCTGTACCTCCCCCTGTACCTCCCCCCTCTACCTCGCCCCTCTACCTCCCCCCTCTATCTCGCCCCTCTACCTCGCCCTTCTCCTCTGTACCTCCCCCCTGTACCTCGCCCCTCTACCTTGCCCCTCTACCTCTCCTCTGTACCTCCCCCTGTACCTCGCCCCTCTACCTCGCCCCTCTACCTCGCCCCTCTACCTCGCCCCTCTACCTCGCCCCTCTACCTCGCCCCTCTACCTCGCCCCTCTACCTCCCTCCTGTACCTCCCCCCTGTACCTCCCCCCTGTACTTCTCCCCTGTACCTCCCTCTCTACCTCCCCCTCTACCTCCCTCCTGTACCTCCCCCTTGTACCTCCCCCTATTACCTCCCCCTGTACCTCCCTCTATTACCTCCCCCTGTACCTCCCCCTGTACCTCCCCCTGTACCTCCCTCCTGTACCTCCCTCCTGTACCTCCCCTGTACCTCCCCCTGTACCTCCCCCTGTACCTCACTCCTGTACCTCCCCCTTGTACCTCCCCCTATTACCTCCCCCTGTACCTCTCCCCTCTACCTCCGCCATGTACCTCCCCCCTGTACCTCCCCCCTGTACCTCACCCCTGTACCTCACTCCTGTTTCCACTCCTGTACCTCTTTCTACCTCTCCTTCTATCTCCTTTTCTACCTCCTTCTCTGCCCACCACTGACAGACTTCAATAAAAAAAGGAAATGACTTTGTCAGACGTCTACCAGGAAAATGTGTAATTCTCAGTTCTGGATTAAAAGCAACGACTCGCCCACAAAGAAAGTCTAAGACAAAAGAGCACCGACAAGCGGGGGATGGTGGGAAAGGACAAACACTTAGTTGACTATACAGTTCTAATATCATGTCCTATATGAATAATTGATTTGATGGCGCAGAGGCCTTCAGAAGTTCGATTAAATTAGCTCCGCTGTGTCGTAAGAAGTAGGATGCCATTAATTAGTGAAGGGAAGATGGTTAGGGAAATTCGTTAGCAAGAGTTCTGTAGTTGACTCCAAGGGACGGAGATTTTTGATATCCACTATTGAAAACTTCAGAATCACATTTGTGTGCTAAGTAATTACTCCTTGTTAACTTTACCCAAGGCATTGTGCTGCCAGAGGTAGACATGAAATATAACGACAGAACACACAAAAACTACAAATAAGGTTTACATAGAATTAAGTTTATGAGTGGTGGGTATAAGATGCTTCCAAACCAGTACTAAACTGTCCACAGGCTGCTCCCCACATTCACATTAATTACTCACTCTGTACACTAACTAGACAGCACAATCTCTTCCTGGACATCTGAACTCTAACTAGACATTGCACATTTGCACAATCGTATATGCATATATTTGCATGTTTGTATTTACATATTCCATAATCGAGCAACGTGTATCGGTTCTTTCATATGCGTATTGGGGCGAGATGCGTCTAGGAAAGATGTCTGCCGTTGAACCCTCTCACTCGGATTGTGAATTTGTCGCCACCAGGAAAGCTGCAAGTTGGACGTTTTTTACGTTTGGGTTAAATCAGGGCACACACAATACCGTGGTGAGGAGGCACGTTCACCTGCGCCGTGTCAGCAAAAGGTAGCGTTTGTTGTTGTTGACATGGTAAATGCTTGTGGATGGAAAGTAATACGAACGATATAAATACCTAACTGTTTTCCCGACATGGGGAATTGTGTGTGTCTTCTCTGGCTGAAACAATGTGACCGGCTAAGTCACACCACCGTGCGTTCTGTCCTTTGTGGCGCCTTGGTTGGCACAGCCGTGTGGTGTTTTCACAGTCGACTATTGACAACCACCCAGCTTCTCCACCACCGTGTTCACGGAGAGAAGAAGCCCACGACACATCTCTCTTTTGTGGGGTCTTTCTGTGCGTCACGCGCCCCTATAATGGACACATAATTTGGCTTTCTTTCCATCGGGAAGAACATTGTTATTACCTCAGAAGCCGGAGACAAACGTCATGTTGCAACTGGCAGCAGAGATCCAAGTCTGATCTGGTCATAAACGGTATTCGTACAGCAGCAACGGTCAATGGTCAATCACCTGTTAAGAGGTACTGTTATAGTTGTGTTTATGTAAGAACGGGGCCACGGGTCAGTGAGACTCGTGCAAATAATGTAATTTAGCAACCAATGTTTTATAAGTTGTTCATTGGTCAACGTTCAGGAACAGTGCAAACATTTAGACGGCCATCTCCCTGTTGGGAAAAACGGGAATTTGGTTTCCGTCTGTCCTTTTTTCGCACAATAATCACAGACTTTTTCCATGTGACCCCGATATTCCATCTGATCCTTACAATCAACGACTAAACCCCTCGTTCTGTGTCGTGGGAACCCCACCCCCCAAACCCCCCGCCCATGTGTATTAATGAATTTGGAGAAAAGAATCCGTAAGTGCTACCAACTGTCATCTTCTGCCAGCGATTCCGCTTGTCTCGGTCTTTCCATTTTGGGTTTGATGTTTGATGTTTCGCCGTTCACGCCCTCCTTTTTCTCTTTAGCACAATCAGCTCCGACAGTCCCGTGTCCCCGTGGACTGTGTGTTTGTTTTCCGAGCACGCGTGTTTTACATATCGTTGACGGGCCCGGCGTTTATTCAGCAGGCTTTTGATTAACTAGATTACAAGTCAGGGCACTTCTTGGTGTTACGTATGGAATGAGGTGTCCCGAGGTCATTTATAACATTGGCAGAATGTGCTCATATCTAAATGTGTACCAGTTCCATACCAGTTCCTATAAGAGCATCTGCTGTTATCTAGATGGCTTCAGGTAGAGCCGGTGATCCATCTAGCCAGAGGGGAATATAGTAACAAAACGGGTAATCGCCAACGTGAGTACAGATGCGTAGCCGTAGTTCTCTAACACTTTTTTCCTCGAACTGTTAGACTGTTTGAGAGAAGGATCTGAAACCCAAACGAATACCTTATTTCATTTATCGTGAGGGAGAAACTGTGTAATCAGTAGGTGTTGAAATGTGCTAAATACTCACTAGGGGGGGACTTGAATCACAACGGGCCCTGTCAAAACATGCAAATGAGGGTGAGGCCGCGTCCATTCTCACAAACACAATTAAAGGGTTTCAATTTGGGACGTGCTAATAAAGAGAGAACACAGACCTCCCCAAGTCGGCTAATTGTGAAGATTGCTTTAAAGCTCTCGGAAACTCTGTGCGCGTGTGTGTATGTGTGTGTACGTGTGTGTGTGTGTGTGCGCGCACGTTGGGTTCCCTCCACTTCTTATTGGATAATGAACTGTTAAGAAGTGTTAGATCTTCTTTCGCCTCCAGTTTGAGGAGATCGTCAGGGAAGAGCGGCCCGAGGTGTGATGTTGTACAGATAATTAAAAGGCAAAGAAAATGTTCGGGGCCTTTGATCTGCCTGTCAACGTTCTGATTGGAGACGTAAAAGCCTTTAATCAAGACTAATGTGATTATTAATGCCTGTAAACTGTTTCAATAGAGATGGCGGCACGTCCGGTTTCTTCATCGCTCCCCGTATTCGCTTTGCAACGCCAACAAAGTTCTTCGGTTGTGAGTAATTGGGATGCCGCGCGTGATTAGAAGGACTCGATGTTTGGTTTCACGGGGCACATCTCACAACGATGCGGCCTACTTGAGGGGCGACCGTGCCCGAGTTTCAGGCGGATGAGTCTGCTCGCCGCTTACGTTCTCGCTCGTCATTTTTCCGTCCTCTTCCTTCCGGGAATGGAAGGAATCAGTCTATTTGATCCGTGGAACTGACCTGCGTGGCGGCTGTAGATGTAGAGGCTGACTAGCCGTCTGTGTGAATTCCCTGGTTTTAATTGAACCTGAGAGGCAGTTGTTTCCGCGTCGCGTCTGGGTGTTGAGTCACAGCACGGCACGAAGTCCATTAGTTTTCATTTGGATGGTTCAGTAAGACCGGGTTGATTAAGTCCAGGCAATTTGCAGACGAGAAACCTTCCCTATATTCCCTGCTGTTTAGGCATCCTGTGTGTCGTGGGTGGTTCCCCTGAATTCAGACTGCGCTGTTGTTGTTGTTGTTGTTGTGGTTGTTGTTGTTGTTGTTGTTGTGGTTATTGTTGTTGTGGTTGTTGTGGTTGTTGTTGTGGTTGTTGTTTTGCACTTTACAGCTATTGAGCTTTTTCGTTCTGTTGTAAGTTAAGTGCCGTTTATGATATAACATGTTTTGCTTTGGGTAGGATACGTATCTTTAAATACTCTCACTGTGTATTAGTAGTTTCTGGGTTGCTTTAAGCTGGTATGTGTGTGTGTGTGTGTGTGTGTGTGTGTGTGTGTGTGTGTATTTCCGCTCAGTGGCCATGTTTACAGCAGCGTCTGTATGTGTATCCGTCTCGTTAATTTCATAAATGTACCAGAATTGTTTCCGAGCCTCATCTATTACCATTGGCAGTCCATGTGATGGGAGATGGCTGTTAACAGTCAATACGGACCCAGAGTGTTTGAACTGGGGGGTGGGGGCTCAACTGGAGTTCAATTGGAGAGAACCAGCCTTGGCTTCTCCTCCCAGCCCTGTTCTGCCTGAAATAAATGCCTCTATTACCGACCGGTCGTCCACGTCCGCCCGGTCATTTATACCCATTAAACCTGCGTCTTATCACACACGCGGGGCTGTCTCACATCTCGCCGCCCGACCCAATTGTCCGTAATCAGCCATTTAAAACGGCGTCGGCGGTCGGCGGAACATATCCTTTGCGTCCTGCTCCGGTCTGACGGACGGGCGCGTGAGGGGAGGAGGGAGGGAGGGATAGAGAGAATGATGAATAAGCCGAGTTGAGTGGCTGACTAATAGAGATCTGTCTTAATCAGAAGTGATTTGTCAGAACAGGAGCTGTGCGAGGTCAGGGCACGGGCGATGAATAAAACACAGCCCCACAGAGTGAAGAAAGCCCCCCCCCTCCCCGGAATGCACCCTGACTGGCTGGCCCCGCCCACCACGCCGCTGCTCGTTGCCTCCTCCGCGTGCAGCCATAGGCCCGCAGCAGGGCGGCTCGCAGCACCACGACAACCATACGGTCGGAGGACGCGGTAACAATCGCCGTGGTCTGGATGCGGTGGTTCTCCCGCACATTAATGACCGTCCAGCCTTAATCATTGACACGCCACTGACCGTACACAACTCCCGGTTATGGTCAGTTGTTATGACCTGGTTCTCGCGCGGCGAGTTAGATCCGTACTCTCGACCCGGACCAGACCCGTGGCCCGTGGGCTCGGCAGTTCAAACGTACCTCAGTGTGTGCAACTTCCATGAGTGTGTCGAGAACAGGGACCAGAGGGTATACAAAGAAGGAAAACTTTGTTCTCCCGGGACTATAGCCAAAGAGTTTAGCAATAGAAGCAGACTTTGAGTGTGTGTGTCGGTGTGTGTGTGTGTGTGTGTGTGTGTGTGTGTGTGTGTGTCGACCTACCCTCTACTCCCCTGGGTGGTTCCCGGTCGTTTGTCTGTGCGGTGTGGATTGTGTCTGGATAGAAGTATGTGAGGTAACCTTCAAAAAGTGGTCTCAAGCAGCTAATGAAACAGAGCTGTGCTGATCCTCCGAGCCTTAGTGCCCGGGGTCGGGGCTTGTACCCTTTCAGCTTAGAGGGAGGAGAGCGGGAGGCGAGCCGACTGAAGAGGGAATGAAAAAGGGGCCCTAGACATCTCAGAGTGGAACATCTCCCAACGTGCTCCTGTAAAATTGATGATGTCCAATTATATTTACCTGCGGAGGAACCCGCGGCTGTGTGTCGGGTTGCCTTGGGACGGGCTGGTTGGCCGGCCGGGCTGTACTCTGCTAACCTCGGGGTGGATCTCTCTATTGGGCTAACTCGGGCCTCAGTTCTCTATGCCGGCCTACACTGGCCTTTCCGTATGGCGCTGATCCAGATGTGTGTGGAGGACCGTGTGAGGATGTGGTGAAGGCCCATCGTCTCACCCAGTGGCCCACAGCAACACAAGTCCGTTCAAGGGTGGTGTTGGTTTCAGCACTGTTCAATGGTAAGTGTGTCTGATAGGATTGAATGGAGTAAGTCTATTTCTGCGGGTCTGTTCACCTTGTCGAGTTAATAGATATATATGTACACATCCCAGTCCGTGATTGGACTATAACGTAGTACGCTCGCTAAATGAGCCAATGGGGACGTGGATGTTTACCGTGTGAGTTTGAGCAAGGCCGTAGCGCCAGGGTCATTTAAATAGTCAATAGCTGCTTAAACGGGAGAACAGGAATATTTCATGCGCTAACGAGGGAATTATTATAGTTATTTTTCTCACGTTCCGGTATTTTTGGCCAACCTAGGGTTTTTAGTAGAGAGCGTTGCGCACAGGCGACGTTCATTTAGTTCTAAAGTGTACGACTTTATCTCTCACAGGATATCGTCGTGGGAACAGCTCATGGCTATATGAACAGTGGCTGCTAATAACGATGCCTCATATAAGTTGTTGTTTCTTGTGTTCGTTAACTCTAATTTCATCTCTTTTTGGAATACCTCCCTCTTCCAGTCATTTAGGCGTTCATACCCGTCCGTGCTAGCTGTGTACGACAGGAACCTAGACGTAAGTCCGTATTCATATTGTCTCCGTCATGACCTTTCGTCTGTAGTTGAACAAACTTTCATGGAACTAGTCACAGACAGTTGGGTACTCGTGTCTGCTCATAAAATACACCAGTTCCAATGGGCGCTTCTGCTGGCGATGGTTTGTGTCATCAGACGCACTGTAGCGCTGAACTCTATTTACGCAGTAACAGTAGCTAAAACACAGTCCAAACGGAGACGGATTTGGAGGAATCCTTTCTTCCTGTTTACAGAGAGCAACGCCACCTGGGAAAGAGGCTGTTAGTAGAGGGAAACATCTTTCATCCTCCTCCGCAGTCGATTTGTTGGTTTTTCGAAAGCCAAACTCAACATTTAGCGTATGTACGGCTCTCAGCGAGAACCACCGTTTACGAAGGGCAGACTTGGCAACGCCGCTGCTCTCTGAAAGTTACTGTGGTCAGTTTGTGGGCGCAGGTATGTGGGCGTGTCGTGCGCTGACTTGAGGCGATGTGCATGTGTCACGCGAATGGGGAATAAGGGAAGTGGGGAGGCGGCCATCTTTGAGTTTGTAGACCTGGCCCTGACTTCTGAAATCCGAGTCTGTGTTGTGTCCCTCGGTCCGGCGTCTGTGGGGACTCTGAATCAGATCGCCCCGGACTTTAGAGCGTACCGACACGGAAATTAATTTACTGTTCATGGCGTGTAAACCGGTGTCAGCTCAGTAGCTACTCACGTAATCGGTAGCAGTCGTCTGTGTGGAATCAGCGGCTTTATTAGCCACACGCGTCATGGCGCTGTATCAAGCGCTTAGCAGCGGCTGTAATGCTAATCTCGCCAGGCCGACTGGGTGATATTGAGCAGGAGCGGCTAGCTGCTAGGTGCTAGGTGCTAGCTGTTCACCGACCGCTGTTTGGGTGTACAGCGATTGCCCACTACATGTCTCGCTAGCGCCCCGTCAGAAGCCTGTGTGCAACCAGCTCTTCTTGTGACAGGCACAGATCTAATCTCATCATCCCCGTATCACAGCCAGTATAACGGTTGCGAAAAAATCTTGTGGCCACACGGCACTGGACTTGGGCTTTCTTCCCCTGCTAATCTTCAGATGAGGCCCGTTGGACATTACAGACTTTATTACACATTTAATCGATATAATTAGAGAATCAAGGTATCTAATAAACAAAGATAATTAAAAGGGGCCGTCTTGTAAAAATACTTGTAAAACTCCTAGCAATCTAACCAAGGAATTATCGCTCACCGTTGAGGCTAAAAGAGCCGTTCACATTCTGTGTAGTAGAAACTTGTGGATAACATTTTTTGCTTAAACGTTTCGTGAATATAATTGAGTTTGTTTGGCGTTTAACATAAGCCCCCAACATTTCGGGTACACCAGCAAGGACTTGGTGTTAACTGAGCTCCATCCTGAACTGCGTCTTCACGTCGCAGTGTCATTGGGCTCTGGTCTCCTGCAGCGAGCGCCTATCAATCTTCTCAGTCGGAGTGTGTGTTCTTCTCCAATAAAGCTCTCCGTCCAAGCCGAAGACCAGGGCCACTTGGCCTCGCGTCGCACTTGCCACCCTCATTTGTTTAAAGCCCCCGTCCCGGACAGAGACGAATCGAGACGCTTAGTCGTCGTTTACGGAAGATTCCCCAACAACGCCTCCGTTGTCCCCCTGGAACCCCGGGGGGAGGGGCCTGCGTTGTTATGGTTATAAATACGGCATTCAGTCTTTTAATCTGCCCTATTTGTCACATGTGACTGTCTGACTGCGCTGTTTAATCTGTGTATCCTTCAATCTGTCCCATCCCTGATTAGAAATTAATGACGGTAGGGCGAGACACATTGTGCGCCCGTTGCGGAGAGCGGAGAGAGAAGGGGCGGGGTGTTGATGCCCCCCCCCCCCTCTGCTTCCCCCCTGTTTAAACTGTGAGATGTAGCCCACTTCTCCAGCGTCCCCCCAAACAGGCAGCGCAGCAGGTGGGCCCCTTTGGAGTGTCACACATATATACCTGTATAGTCCAATCTAGTCAGCAGTGCGTTCCCTATGTTCGGCCAGTTTGGAAGCGCGTCTTTGATCCGCACAAATATTCCCAACTCGTCTCCCCCCCTACCCCCTCCCCCGTTTAACTATAAAGAGGTGTCTGTGGCTGGTGGGGGGGTTGAGGGCTTTGTTTGTTGGGTCTGTTGTTGTTTGTTTTTTCCTTCTGAACCCATGGGACTGGGATGTGACAGTGACCGCCGACGGCCTGTCAGACGCCTCGGCGCTCGTGTTTTATACGTGTGCGTGTGTGTGTGTGTCTGTTAATGTGTTTACATCCGTGACACGCCGGCAGCATTTTGAAGGGACTGGTTTTATCGCATCCGCTGATTGGCCTCCCGGAGCAGGAAGTGAAGTGCTGCCTGGGACCGTACGGTGAATGGCGGCATGGAAGTGATATATGAGCCGGTTGAAACTGGTGAGGCCGGGATCATCTCGTCCGTTCACGTGGACACATCCTCAATCAGTGCCTCAGACGAGACTGTTCATTGGGTAGTTTACATCTGAATCTTCACCATACGTTTTATATCTCTGGACTTCACCCTCCGCTGGTGTTGAATCACCCATAGTTCTATTTATCCATTCAAGGCCCGGTTCTGTTACTCCTGTGTCCATCGTAGGCACTTTTGACAGCGAATTAATAATTCCCCTTTGCTTCATCTGTGATCCTACGGTTTGACTCGTCAGTGTATCTTTCAATGTGGATTTAAATGGGGATTAATTTCTGGTGGAGGTGAAGTTATTGAGTCAGTCTGCAGTTGATCCGTTTTGACATGGGTTTGACATGGGTTTGTGCCGATGTTCTCCAGCGCAGCCAGGTTCATGGTCCATCTGAACTCTGCAGACATTTGCAGAAGATTGTCAACCAGGCTCACCTTTTCGCTCCACTCAAGCATCTATTTAACATGTTTGTCCAGTCTCTAGTGTTCTACGTTATGTAGCTCCACAAAGGAGATCAGACTCACACACACACACACACACACACACTCTTGCTCACTCAGACACACACTTCAATGTCTATTGTGCATTGCTGTGGTCTTCAGCAACCGTGTTGAGAATCACCTTGAACGTCTGTCTGTGAACATTCAGTTAAGAGTCCAAGTCTAGACGGATGTCTCCCAGGATGGACTTACTCATACTAACCCGTCCTGTTCCTCTACTCTGGCTTCTAGAACAAGTTGGCCAGGAGATCCTTGCTAACCTGCACACTGACCGCGAGAAGATCCAGAGATCCAGAGAGCGGGTGAGTACACACACACACACACAGCTGACCAACTGCAACCAGGCATACACACAAACACACACTAATCGCTTATCGAATTAAGACAGACAGTCCCTGACAGACAGACAGACAGACAGGCCCTGACAGGCAGACAGACAGTCCCTGACAGACAGACAGGCAGACAGACAGTCCCTGACAGACAGACAGACAGACAGACAGACAGACAGACAGGCAGGCAGGCAGGCAGACAGACAGTCCCTGACAGACAGACAGACAGTCCCTGACAGACAGAGAGTCCCTGACAGACAGACAGGCAGACAGAGAGTCCCTGACAGACAGACAGACAGACAGACAGGCAGGCAGGCAGGCAGGCAGACAGACAGTCCCTGACAGACAGACAGGTAGAGCACAGGGGGCCACAGCAGGTGAGATGCTGGACCTTGAGGGCCCCTCTGTGGAACCTGCTTACAGATCACAACATGGCAGTGGGCAAGAGATTTCAAAGCAAATCAAACATCCCCTTTCAGAAGGTCCGCCTGACGTCTAAGGAGAATAGCGCCTCTCTTTTTATCGTCCTCCCTCTCCTTCCGTCTCTTCTTGGCTTTCTCTTTCCCCTGGAGTTCTCACATGCCTTTCCCATCCTTTAAAGACAGTTTGTGGGGCAGAAAGTGGGATGGCTGGCCCGGGAAGGAGAAGACAGACGCCATGTGAAGACAGGATGGAGCGGTCGTAAACGTCCTCGCCGCGTGAACGAGACAAATGGTGGAGGAGTTAGTTTTACTGAGACGTGCTCTTGACTTCACAGGCACTGGTACACACCTCAGAAGATAAATGTGCACACTTACACACACGTACACACACACACACACACACATTCTCAGCAGGAGGCATTGCTTTTCCCCTTCAAATCAAAGCAGGTGTACGATATTACATTTTTCGGTCGCGTAAAGTGCAGGTCGACAGCCGACACGTGAACTGAAGGCTTAAACCGCACGTCCTTTTTGAACTTCACTCGCCGAGCTCTGTCATCAATCCTAATCAATCTCCAGCTTCATCTCCCAAACGGGCCCTTGATATGGACCGTAAGAAAGCCAAAGAGAGAGTTTCAGGTTGATAGAGAGAAAGAGGGTGGCGTTCCGGGAGATGGCGGGAAGTCTGTGTGGCACGATTCGTCCGTGGTGTTTTACAGAGACGCCATACGGCTGTAGGACCGGTGTTGGGGCCTGCAGCCAAATGCTTCCAGTACCAAATCTGCCCGGGGGCGTCACCGCCTGGCAAAGGCCACGGTCCCCAACGAAGCCTGCCAGAACGTCCCTCTCACAGAGAGCGGGAGAAGAGACAAGGGGGGAGTTTTGGGACAGAGTGATGTGCTCGCCTAATGAGTGAGGGAAGACAAATGATTGAGGAGCTGTTGGGGAACACATCGAACATCGGACGTCACAGTAGAGGCTTCTCTCTGGGTAGCTGTTTATTCTGTCCGCTTAGTTATCCGTAAAAAGAAGGAACTTGTGAAACATCTCATGAAGGGAAGTAACACGGGCCAGCCTGGAAACCACCGTGAACCTAAAGGCCACTGTGCTCCTAAATCAGGCACAGACCAAGTCTTTTGTATGGCAGTAATGTGGTACAATAACTGAATGCTAGATGTTTAGACAGTCCTATATGGTTACAATGAGGTCGATAGACGTCAACTAGATTTAGATTGTCACGTTTTTAAATATTGTGTCCTTCTTTTGTTCCCCGTCTAGCTACGAGAGACCGACGCCAACCTGGGCAAGAGCTCCCGTATCCTGACGGGCATGCTGAGAAGGTAAGCCAGGTAGGATCGCGATTCTACCCCGTCTACTCGTGTGAAATCGATCGTTTTTAAACAAGCGCTAAGGCTTCAGCGTACATTTCCTTTGCGTGTTTCATTACTCTTATATCACTTTATTATATCTTCCTCCCGTGAGCATATATTTTTATACGAACTCGTGCAGACGTCGTACCGGTGGCCGTTCGAACGCGGCAGAGGTAGCACCCCGGCCTGAAAAGCAGTCGCCCGGTATGCAGTATGCCCCAACCTAAAAAAAAAACGGGTTAAAAAGACAGAACCGACAGGCAATCTACGCTGTACCGCGCAAAACCTCCGTAATCTTAGTTTTTAATCTGAATTCTTCCGCTGTCACTTGTTCGGGCTGGTTTTTGCTAACATACTTACCGCCTTAACACTTCTATTAATGTCTCTCACTTATATCGACCCTACTGTAACCAAACTGCGCTGTTCTGTGAAAAGAGTTGTACACAGCGTCGGCCGTTGCGGGTCTCGAGTCTCTTCGCCATTTTTCTTATGGCATAGCCTCCATTTCACCAAACACGATTTGACATCATCGCAAATTCTAACATAATTACAAAATAGTTTTCTAATCATCAATTAGCCTTTTAAAATGATTAGCTTGTGTTAGCGAACACAACGTGCCACTGGAACACGGGGCTGATGGTCGCTTATAATGGGCCTCTGTGCGTCATTTACAACATTAACAACTTCTACTCAGTATTTCTTCTCAATTTAATGTTATTTTAATTAACTTTTTGTTTAGAGTTTTTTTAACTTGAACATTTCAAAGTGACCTCTTACATTCATTTGAAAGGTAAAGTGTAAATATCTCTCTCTCATATCTCTTATATCTCTCATGTCTCTATCGCTCTCATATCCCTTTCTTTATCTTACATCCTCACTTTTACCCAGATCTCCTGAACAGTCGCCTAAACAGCAGACCAACACTCCTCTTGCGCTTTCTCACACACGCACACACACACACACACGCACACACGGTTAATGTCTTGTCACATCTACGTTTTATTAAGTGCCTCTGTGCCTCTCCCTGAACCGTGACGCGGCCGTTTTGTTTTCCTCTTTTCATTGCCCACTGTAGTTTTTGATTAAGAGTAATATGTAAATGACACGAGCCAAATGTAAAACCCCGGGCCTGGGAAGGAAGAGCCAATTGAAATGGATGCTTCAGTGGTTGTAGACAATCAGGGTGCAGGCAGTCAGGGGAGGCGTGCCAGGCTCCGGTGGAACGACGCGTCCGGGCCGGGGACGCCGACTGTAACCGATATTTCTGCATATGTCTCCATTTTGTCAAGTCTGATTAGAGGGGACCCGGGCTCGCCTGGTGTCACCCAGAGCTGTCCAGAAGTCATTCATCATCCAGCCCTCCTCCCCCGCACCCCCGCCGCTGCCCGGGCGCTAAAGTAAATAACACGCGCTTATTTCAATATTATCATATTCATGTTAAAGTTCAGCTGTCACCTAATGGGAAGACCTAATCAGACGTAGCATTGGGGACTGGTAGCGCCTGGCTAGCGTCACACAGACCCGCCGTCACACAGGTCCGCCGCTCAGCTTCCTCTGGTTAGCCCAGACTCAAATCAGGATTTATGAGGGTCTTTCTAAAGTGGGGCGACCCCCCCCCCACAGTCTTCCTAAACCATGCCTATGCTTCATGGGGCGTCGCATTCTTCTTTTTACAAACACGGAGCGTTTGTTTTACTCTCTCTCTCGTATTTTGCGTTTCAATACGGGAGACTGTCTTGTCGTACGACTTTGTTGCAATTTTTCATTTGTAAAAGTCGTTTATAACGAGAGGAGAGGAGAGAGAATCTAACGTGCCGCGGGAGTAGTTTTGATATTTCAGACCCTCTTTGTGAATTTCCTTTATTTGTTTTCTGCACTTGATACTGTGGTTTTCTTGCATTTCACTGTTGTATGACATAGGACATGGGTTTGCTGATTATATTTAATGTGTGTTTTCGGCTGAGTGTGTGTGTGTGTGTGTGTGTGTGTGTGTGTGTGTGTGTGTGTGTGTGTGTGTGTGTGTGTGTGTGTGTGTGTGTGTGTGTGTGTGTGTGTGTGTGTGTGTGTGTGTGTGTGTGTGTGTGCATGCGAAAATGTGTAGTTAAGGTCAGGGGTAAAGGAAGGCAGTACGTGAACCTCTGTTATCTGAAAAATCAGATGTTCTTTGCACATTTGCTGCTGGTACTTGCTTGCTCCTCAGTTCCTGTCTC
>CM055759.1:7537192-7584692 GCA_029465975.1 Dallia pectoralis
TCTTTCCTTCTTTTTGTTTGATTTATTTCTCTTTCTTCAGTCCAGTCTGGGCTACAGAGAATGTGCTTCCCGACCGGGGCAAATATGGCTGGTGTTTTATACTAACAACCTACCTGAGGTCAGTTGTTTCAGTCATCTGTGGGATCTTGTCAAAAAGCATCACAGAGGTTATTAACTGTTTTGAGCAATAAATAGGCGCAAATACTTGATAGGATTTCTATATAAACTAGATTATGCAAAAAAACTAAATTTAAATTAAATAATAATTTCAATTGATTAAATGTTCCTTAGGCAACCAGTGTTCCCTCGGCTATTTCAGTAAAGACTGGATGAATACAATCCCTCAAACTCACAGAGTTATGGACGCAAAATAGTCGAAAACAGGCAAATTAAACGTGTTTAACGTGACACGTTGAGATCAGGTGCCGCTCACATGTTCTTATGCAACATATACAAGTGGAATATACTGTTGTCACAGGCTATCAATCAATGAGTTCTCCAACCTGCAACGGGACCTTTTTGTCTTGTGCGGTTCCCCGACACCGGGAGGTCAACCCTTTATGGCGTTGAGCTGGTTTATTCACCCTCTCTCCGGTTCCTATCTGGTTAAGGCGCTTTTCCTGCCGACACGCCGACGGGCCGCTGCGACGAGCTCACCGGAGATCAGTGGCGCCTTCGCCCCCTTGATGTGGCACCAGGTGTCACTCCAAGGGTACCCGCCCCGTTTGATCTGCCCGTCGAGGGCCCGTCGAGCTGCGGCACCGTCTGATTCCCCCTGTCGTACAGAGACGACGCCCCCATCTTACGTCCAAAAGTTCCCCCGCTACTTTTGAGTGACGGCGGGTGCGTGCGGAGCTTCGTGCCGTTGCTACTGACTTGTCGCGTGACAGGGAAACGGTGTGACTGCTGGTTTGAATACCTAACTCTTCGGAGTAGCCATTGGGGAACGTGGTTGATTTCCCCTCCGCGTGTGAGAACGGTGGATGAAGGCCTGATATCCAAGGGCACTCCAGAGCCAGACACGCCATAGCTACAGCTTCCACGCGAACAACTGATGCACAAGTTCCGTTTATAGCCCCGTCTAAGGGAGCGCGAGAAAGACCCACTGCTCAGGCGTCTGAGATGCTGTGTCTCTGCCTGCTGGAGAAATCAAACACGAGCTGGTGTGCTGAAGAAGGAAACCGATTAAACGAAAATGAGTGAGTGTTCTGTGGATGAATGTGGATATTGACGCGCGCTGATGTCCGCACTTCCTGACTTTTTCGCGGCCTCTTTTCCTCATTCCTCGCGTTCTTTTGTCACCTGCTGTGTACGGATCCAGGGGTTCAGCGTGGTCCAATCATCCAGGGGTTCAGCGTGGTCCAATCATCCAGGGGTTCAGCGTGGTCCAATCATCCAGGGGTTCAGTGTGGCCCAATCATCCAGGGGTTCAGCGTGGTCCAATCATCCAGGGGTTCAGCGTGGTCCAATCATCCAGGGGTTCAGCGTGGTCCAATCATCCAGGGGTTCAGCATGGTCCAATCACCCAGGGGTTCAGCGCGGGCGTCCGTCAAGACAAATATAATGAGGCGACGGCAGCGCGGAGGAGCTCCTCTCTGTTTGCCCGGGTTGCGTCCTCCCCCTTCCACCCTCTTACTCCCCCTTCCTCCCCCTTACTCCCCGTCTTCCAGCCTCCCATTACCTGCCCATTTAAATAGATAATAGGGACCTTCTTCTGGACATTTTGAAGCAATTAGAACATATCACACTGTTTCTCCCCTGGCTGTCGTCACTCCCAGTGGCTGTGTGTGTGTGTGTGTGTGTGTGTGTGTGTGTGTGTGTGTGTGTGTGTGTGTGTGTGTGTGTGTGTGTGTGTGTGTGTGTGTGTGTGTGTGTGTGTGTGTGTGTGTGTGTGTGTGTGTGTGAGTGTGTGAGTGTGTGAGTGTGTGAGTGTGTGTGTGTGTGTGTGTGTGTTTTTTATCGGTCACACAGAGTAGCAGATGTAATGAATGCCTTTTTTTCGCTCCTAGACAATGCCGTTGTTAGAATAAACAAATATTGGTTTTACGTGTATAGTTTTGACTGCTCTGTGGGATTAGTGAGTGTCTGGGAGTTTATGAGTGCTTTAGGTTGTAGAAGACGGGTAGTGAGTTTAACATCTCGGTCACTGATCCTGGATGCTCCTGACCTTCTCTGTCTGCTCAATGGTTCTGGCGACTTTGGTTGGTTGGTTCTCCATGGTTGGTTGGTTCTCCATGGTTGTTTGGTTGGTTCTCTGTGGTTTGTTGGTTGGTTCTCCAATGTTGGTTGGTTCTCCATGGTTGGTTGATTCATCATGGTTGGTTGGATCTTGTTGGTTGGTTGGATCTTGTTGGTTGGTTGGATTTCCGTGGTTGGTTGGATCTCCAATGTTGGTTGGATCTCGGTGGTTGGTTGGATCTCTGTGGTTGGTTTGATCTCCGTGGTTGGTTAGGTCTCCATGGTTGGTTGGATCTACTCTGTTGGTTCGGTCTCCATGCTTGGTTGGATCTCCATGCTTGATTGGATCTCCATGGTTGGTTGGATCTTCATGGTTGGTTGGATCTACTCGGTTGGTTCGGTCTCCATGCTTGATTGGATCTCCATGGTTGGTTGGATCTCCATGGTTGGTTGAATCTCCATGGTTGGATCACATTTCTGCAGACATTCGTGGAGGTCCTTTGTGACATGCTCTACCACGGTGTCCGTTAATAATGCGCAAAAAATATCCATGTGTCCAAAAATGTTCATAACGACAACCTCCCGGTGAGTGAACAAATGTTTTCTCATGACTGTAGGTGCTCTTCTTCTCCAGCTGGCTAGAGAGCGGTGTGCGGTGTGTGGTGTGGTGGTGGTGATGGCATGGTCTGGGGATTATTGAAGCGGTGGGGAAATGACATGCGGTGAAGGCAATGTGATTGTTGACCAGCCCCTCAAAGCACCTCCCGTTGTTCTGGCCTGCGGTCATTTGGTTTGATCACTTTGGCATGTTTGGGTACTGGAACAAGCCTGTAGGGACGACCGACTTCCAAAGGCAGTGGTTAAATATGACCTTAAGCCCTCCCATTGGTCGAGCTGTGCACGTCCACGTCAGAAGTGACTGTTGTTTTCTTCCAAATATGCAAATATGGGGTTTATCCTGGGAGGGAGGTGTCGTCGTCTCTGATTGTCTCATTTGTAGATGTTAATAATGCATCATCAATACAGTTCTTGGTAAACTCGGGTTACAGATTTCGTCGAGTCGATGTCCTCCCCAGAGGACTTCCTAGACATCCCCAGATGTCTAGGAAGTCCTGATTGGTTCCCTACAACCTGTATCCTGTACCCGATATTCCCTACAACCTGTATCCTGTACCCATTATTCCCTACAACCTGTACCCTGTACCCGATATTCCCTACAACCTGTATCCTGTTCCCGATATTCCCTACAACCTGTATCCTGTTCCCAATATTCCCAGATGTTCCCTGCAACCTGTAACTTTACAGAAATTTCTCAGTCTCTCAACTCTTCTGACCTCTGCTGGGGAATTTAATAATTCATTGGATTCCCACTATCCCATCTATGTTGGTCTCCGTATCACTTTTAACGGGAGACACGGCATTGTGTGTTTGACGGTTTTGTCTGTATTTACTGATTAAGCTTCTGTGTTCCCATTGCCTGGGCCTAGGTATGGTTAACTACAGTTAATATTCACCATGTCTCTGGGGGAGACCCTAATGTAGTGTTTGCACTGAGAGAACCGATGAAGAAACTACACAGTAGACAATATCCGTTCGCACGTTTAGGCAGACGCTTTTCCTTACAGCCGTTGTGTCTCTGATCTCTCTTCGGCTGGACGCGAAAGCTTGAAATATTTACGAATGCTGATTTTTTTCCCCCGTCGTTTATATTCTTACTCCTCTTCCCTTTCTATCACATTCCCTTGTCTTGTCTGTTTCTCCGCTCGTCTTTCCTAACCCACCCGAACAGACCTCCATCTTGGAGTGTGTTTTGAGGGAAGGTTCGCACGTTTTCAGATGTCGACACACTCGTGTTGTAAATGGGCATAAAAGATTCCTTGTATCCCAGTGGAAAATAACAACCGGACCACATTCTGAAGGAGCTGAAGAGGTTGTAACATCCCTTCTCTCAGGCTTCGGCTTTGTCGGCTACGGGGACTTGAGAGGTCCTCCTGTCGCTCCGCTTCTGCTGGGTTTCAGTCCGGCGTTTGAAAAAGCGTCCAACCTTGAGAGCTTTTCTGATGAACACAATGGTAACATATTGGGTTCAATTGAGGTCTGGGACCGGGCGGTTTAAGCAGGATGCATCTTCTCCCGGTGATACTCACTGTCGCGGGCATTTCAGTGCCTGGTGTAATTGCTCTGTGTTCACGGCAGCCATCTTGTCCGGCCTGTAGAATATGGTTGCATTTCTCTCTCCATGTTCTGCATGTTCTGCGTGTTCTGCCTTTTACCCCAACTCAGGTCTATGCAAATACAGGTGAATGTGAGACAGCCACGCAATTGAGTTAGCTCAGTCCAACAGACCTCGGCGAGGAGTTCCGTTCAGAGAACCGAAAGGTCTAGGATGTTGGTCTAATCGACCACCGGGGGAGAAAATTATGTACGATCCATTCAGGACAGGAAGTGAATCTGAACGAGCGATGTGAAAATCCTCACAGCCGGGCCATACGGTTTATGTAATATTATTATTTCATTTTTATCTGTATTTTATTAGCCGTTGGACCGACACACACAACCCGTGTTGGCCAATCCCAGCAGGCCGTGCGCCGGTGCTGCTCAGTAAATCACAGAGGTGTCTACAGGGCACATTGACCCACAGCGGCGTAGTCAACGACCCGTCAGGAAGTGACTGATGGCCTGGCTGGACAGGGTTCATGACATCATGAATGCCACATCTGTGGAGAGCGGCTCCTGGGCGGCGTTTTGTTGTTTCTACAGCCACGGCACACAGCCTGTCCAGTGTGTGTGTGTGTGTGTGTGTGTGTGTGTGTGTGTGTGTGTGTGTGTGTGTGTGTGTCTTGGTGACACGTTCCTGGAGCTTCTCTTGGAGCTTTGTTTGTGGGACCCTGAGAGGAGCATTTAGTTTCAGTTGCAATAAAGTCACCTACTGCTAATTGTAGCTCTGCGAGTCATTTCTTTCTTCTAATTGGTTCATTTTAGTTAAGCGGGTGGGTGTGTGTGTGTGTGTGTGTGCATGTGCGTGTGTGTGTCTGTGAGTGAGAGGGGAATGAACCCACCAAGTGGCGTCTGTGAACGTGGGTGTGTGTTTGCGTTGCTGACTCAATCCTCTTATCCTCTGAGATAACAGCACACAGCTGCCACTTTCCCTCTGGTTTTATTTAAGCACATCACTCCGCTTCTCTCCATCTCTTCTCTTTCAATGCCGTTCCTTTTGCCTCAGACGGCACACACTTTCCCTCTGGTTTTATTTAAACACTTCACTCCGCTCCCTTCCATCTCTCCTCTTTCAATGCCGTTCCTTTTTCCTCACAACGCTTTCATGCCTGGTATTTTGTCTTTCATATTGTTTCTTTGCCCTAATTTATTTCCATCGTTTGTCGTTTATTTTTAAGTCTTTATTATTAACCAGCGTAATAGTGTTTAGTGTCATTTAACTTGCCTGTGCGTTCTACATTTATTACTTGATGTTTGGCGCAGATGTGGTCCTCTGGTCCGGGGTTAAACCCTAACTTTTTAGGTGTGTGGGGTAGATTTTTCCTTTGTTGTTCAACTTAACATCTTCACAAAATACTCTGATGTTGTCTCCAGTAAATCTGACTAGATATATTATTTTTTCAGAACATGGTCTGAGGGTCTCTCTGGACTGTCTTGTCTTTTGTGTTCTTCCAAAATCATATTTTCTCGTACTTTCCTATTCTCTTCTTTCATAAAGGCAGAGAAAGGTCTGGTGTTCATTCCATATTAGTTAAGTAAACTGTCCATAATAATGATTAGAAGAGAATGAAGGCATTGACTTGTGGTCCCCATAATGTAGACACGCACGCACACACACACGCATAGACACACACACATAGACACACACACACTCGGTTGAAGGATTTAATGATTAAGTGTTTGTTTGCCACTCACCTCTGTTGCTAAATAAATATAAACAATGTTACACAATGCTGTGTCTTCACTTGCGTACATTCACAAACGTGTCGATTGTTTTTCGCTATTTCATTTAACCCATATATAAAAGAAGGAACATGCATTGGTTTGTAACGAGAGAAATCAAGAAAATAAAGCCCCCACACACAACGTATTCACTTTCTGTGATAAGGGAGATGTTTCTAAATAATAATAAACAGAATGAATCTTGGGAAATGGTGTTTGTTTGACTTGCTGGGAGGTCTTCCCATGCTTCAGTGCTGTGCCGGCACCGGCTGTGTTCACAAAGAGACTCGCAGCGGGAGTGCTGATCTAGGACCAGTTGGGCCGTTTTAGCCGTAGTGAATAATACAGGGGCCTGTTCCTAGAGTCCGCTTGTACTCTGAGGCAGCCGGAACAAACAGCGACTACCCAGAATACCTTTATCGTTGGCATTTCGACTGCTTCCTGGATGAGCTGAGCGTGACCTACTGGGAGACGGACGTGTTATTGAGAAAATAGAAGATTCCATTTGAGATTGAATTTCGCCGCTTGAGCGACCCGCTAATTGTTAGAATTTGTGAACGGCGTTGTGAGTTTGACACCGCTTGCTTTGTTTCGGTAATGGACGTACCGTTCGGATGCGGTCTGTGACAATGGAATGTCTGATCAGAGACCTGTGGTCGGACATTCTATCAAACACAATGGCCCTCTGCTTGTCTGGTTGCTATAGAAATGTCTGGGACACGTCTCTGGGGCCGGAACCGAGGTCTGGATCACCCATGTACCACCTAGGAACGCTGGTTCTTCCAGGACCGTCTAGATCTCATGTACCTCATGTACCTCTGTGTCTTTGTCGGTCAGGGCCCAGAAGGCTTTTCTTATACAACTTAAACCCCTCTTTTCAATGTGAATGTTATTTATATTAATCCTGAGTCAGTCAAAAGACAGTTGTCCCCCTGTTGTGTTTCACTCTAAAGCAGATAATGATTGGTCCATTCAATACCACTCCTAGTACCAGCTGGGCGGGGATTATTCCAGGCAGCTCAGTCAGTAATGACAGGTTCCAGGCTTCTCATGGCTCCAGGCCCACTGGGCGGCCTTCACCTTCCCCCAGCTGATGGGTCTGGGTTTGGGCCAAGCAGCCCGGCGGGCAGGGGTCTAGTTGGCCGGGCACCCTGGTGCTAGTCCAGGCCTCGTGCCAGATGGAAGGCAGGGTTGTCCACTTGACCCGCGCACCGAGAGTCTCCGTGGCGACAAGGATGTTGGTTTTGCTGCTCCGGGTTCAACATCACCCTGTTGCTACTTGGCCCGTTTGGGACGTGCCCTGCCTTGCAGAAAATTGCCAGCCTTGCTGTAAATCACACAGTTCTAACCACACCTTGTAGTTTTCGTTGGGGGTTCATATACATAAACTATAATTTTTTTCTTCCAGATCAAACACAACTGTGTCCCTCAAAAACAATTGTCCTTGTTGCTGACCGATATAGTGACAGGCTAAAGTTTGCTTTTCCTGTATATCTCAGTGTTTATCAAATAGGCCTAAATAAGCAGCTCCTAAAATGCCACCCCTCCCACTTCTCGAGGCCTCTTACCTTGCCTCTGCCAAAGCTCTCACCGGGATGTGAAAAGCAGGAAGCTGAGTCGCCGGATCCTCATGTTTACGCCGTTCATTTACATGATTCAGTGTTTCCCTGAAACATAAGAGAACGTGAAAAGACTGATTAACTCAATTATCAGGCTGCGGGCTTCTGTTATGTACTGTTGAACTTGACTCTTACGCCAGAGAATCATTCCTCAAACCTGACTCTTACTCCAAAGAATCATTCCTCGAACTTGACTCTTACTCTAGAGTATTATTTCTTGAACTTGACTCTTACGCCAGAGAATCATTCCTCGAACTTGACTCTTACTCTAGAGAATCATTCCTCGAACTTGACTCTTACTCTAGACTAGAGTATTATTTCTTGAACTTGACTCTTACTCCAGAGACTCATTCCTTGAACTTGACTCTTATTCCAGAGAATCATTCCTTGAACTTGACTCTTATTCAAGAGAATCCTTTTTTGAACTTGACTCTTACTCCAGATAATCCTTTTTTGAACTTGACTCTTACTCCAGAGAATCATTCCTTGAACTTGACTCTTACTCCAGAGAATCATTCCTCGAACTTGACTCGGCCGCTCAGACAGCGCTGCTTATTCTAATCGTCCTAAAGTGTGTCTTGAGCTTTCCCAATCTATGAACTGTGATTGCCTGCATACACAAACATTGTCTCTAGATGGCCGTACTAGCATTCAAAAAGCACTAAACTAGCCCGGAACCCCTCCGCACCCACATCCTGTCAAGTTCAGAGTCACCAGGACACTTTGTTTATTTGTCCCGATTTATGGTCACTGCTCGGTTTCCTGTCTCGTGGCCTATGGACCTCCGCCTTCTGCTTCGATGGCGCCAGAGCCTCTGCATCGCTAGAACCTTAAGGAACGTATGCGTGGATGTTGTCGCCTCGGTCCCAGCAGTCTCAAACTCAGTTTCCCAGCCAGTTTGTAGAGCCTACGGGTGCCCCAGTCTCAGCTGACCTGCGTAGTTCCCCAGAACACACTATCAGCATCTGGTATTTAGTCCCTGTTAGTCGGGGTTAGTCCCACGTTAGTCCCTGGTATGTTCCCTGTTAGTCCACTGTTAGGCCACTGTTAGTCCACTGTTAGTCCACTGTTAGTCCCTGGTATGTTCCCCTGTTAGTCCACTGTTAGCCCACTGTTAGTCCCTGGTATGTTCCTCGTTAGTCCACTGTTAGTCCACTGTTAGTCCCTGGTATGTTCCTCGTTAGTCCACTGTTAGTCCACTGTTAGTCCCCTGTTAGTCCCCTGTTAGTCCACTGTTAGTCCACTGTTAGTCCACTGTTAGTCCCTGGTATGTTCCCCGTTAGTCCCCTGTTAGTCCCTGTTAGTCCCCTGTTAGTCCCTGTTAGTCCCCTGTTAGTCCACTGTTAGTCCCTGGTATGTTCCCCGTTAGTCCCCTGTTAGTCCCCTGTTAGTCCACTGTTAGTCCACCGTTAGTCCGCTGTTAGTCCCTGGTATGTTCCCCGTTAGTCCACTGTTAGTCCACTGTTAGTCCCTGGTATGTTCCCCGTTAGTCCACTGTTAGTCCACTGTTAGTCCCTGGTATGTTCCCCGTTAGTCCACTGTTAGTCCACTGTTAGTCCCTGGTATGTTCCCTGTTAGTCCCCTGTTAGTCCCCTGTTAGTCCACTGTTAGTCCGCTGTTAGTCCCTGGTATGTTCCCCGTTAGTCCACTGTTAGTCCCTGGTATGTTCCCCGTTAGTCCACTGTTAGTCCACTGTTAGTCCCTGGTATGTTCCCCGTTAGTCCACTGTTAGTCCACTGTTAGTCCCTGGTATGTTCCCCGTTAGTCCACTGTTAGTCCCTGGTATGTTCCCCGTTAGTCCACTGTTAGTCCCTGGTATGTTCCCCGTTAGTCCCTGGTATGTTCCTGGTATGTTCCCCGTTAGTCCACTGTTAGTCCCTGGTATGTTCCCCGTTAGTCCCTGGTATGTTCCTGGTCATCCCCAGTTTGTTCCCGGTAGGTCTCCTGTTAGTCCCCGGTTAGTCCCACGTTAGTACCCGGTTAGTCCCCCGTTAGCCCCCTGGTCTGGCTAGCATGGTGAATCCTCTGTCCCTGTACTATTTAGCCTGGCTGTTTTTAGTCAGACACTGTTTAATTGAATGAGATGTCAATGCACACCAGCCCTGTCTATAAGCCACCCTGCGGTGGAGCGTTTCAGGACAGTCTTCACATGAGCCACGCTAAACACTGGTTTCCTTTCACAAATCTTTAATTACATCTTTCGGTAGTCTGAGACGCAGAGTCCAAGCCAAGCAAAGCGTATTATAGTAAGGTTTACCACAGAAGAACACGGACATACAAGACTTAGAGAAGACCTGGACACCAACTAATCTTACCCGTGGACTTATAACGATATGTGTCCAATCTTTTTTATGTTCTCGGTAAACAAACATGGTATAGAACCGTATCCCCAGACAAAAGCACTGATGAGCTACGTAATAATGAAGTGTTTTACTATTGTAGCGCTACACAGTATTATCAGGACATGTCGGCTGGTGTTTTCATAGCTCATCCTATAAATTAACTTTGTTAAATGTTTCCCGAGCCATCTCCGGTTTGGTTCATACCTACATACAAGTGAAGCGGACGCCTTTTTTGTTTAAGTCAAGGATTGCAGCGTTACGTTTAAGAACGGGACTTCACTTATTCCGCGCTCGGGAGACGCGTCCGAACACCGTCCACGTTTCGGATTGTTTTGCGAGCTTTCAAGGCTAACCGAATCCATCCTCCGAAAGTTTTCCGTGGCCTTTGTGTGAAGGCGTTCCACGGCAGACCTGAAAGCGACGAGCTTTCCTCGAATTCTTTCGCCTTTTAACTATTGAACCAGCGGTTGGATAAACATCTCTTTATGAGCCGTCACTATAATGGAGGCTGTGTTGTTGTCCTCTCATACAGCACGTTCCAAACCTCCTTTGTGGACCGGAGAACCCGTCTTCCCGGGCCTGGATACAATTCACAATATATATTATATTCCTGGGTTCCATGGACAGATTCCCCCCCAGTATGCATGGTTGTGTTCCAGTCAGTAATAGTCAATATATGAGGAACATATTAGAGGCTGCTGTCCCCGTTGCCACGCTGCCCAGTGTTTTTCAGGTTCCTCTATTATCTGACCTATAAAGGAGGCCATTGTAGCACTGGACATTGAACAAGCCTCCTTCCAGGCTCTGGCACAATGGCAGCAGTGAGGTGTCCTCTGGGCCGATGTGATGACCGTATCACAGCCCTAGCAGATAAAGACTGCACCAACAGATGCTGTGGCATAATGGGGTCAGCAGTGCGCTTGTTTAGGAGCGTTTGTGTTTGAATAATGTGTCTGCTTCCTGAATGTCTGTTGTGTGCTCCCTCTCTCCTCCCCTCTCCTCTCTCCTCTCTCCTCTCCCTCTCTCCCTCCTCCCTCTCCTCCCGACTCTCTCATACTGTGTGCTCCCTCTCTCCTCTCTCTCTCCTCTCTCCTCTCCCTCTCTTCCTCCTCCTTCTCCTCCCGACTCTCTCATACTGTGTGCTCCCTCTCTCCTCTCCCTCTCTCCCTCTCCTCCTCCTCCTCCCTCTCCTCCTGACTCTCTCGTACTTTGGGTGCTCCTGCTCCATCATCAGACGCATGCGATGAGAAGTTCCGTGGAAAGTATCGCCTTTGCTGCACGTGTTGCTCAAACTTTGACATATGATGGGTCAATATTTGAACGGTCAAAGCCGTGTTTCATCTGGCCTGAGGACATGTTGCGTGGTGTAGGAGTCGGCCAGGGCAGATGCTAATGCCAGCTAGCCTAAAGCCTTGCGCTATTGGACGGTTAATGGGAGGTAACTCCACCCTCTCGCTGAGTCCTCCATGGAAGGTCTTCTGGACAGATCATCCTCGTAACCTTGGCGATTCTCATTCTCCCTGAACCATAAAAAGCCCTAGTCCCGCTAAAGGTTCTCCGGCTAAACCGGCTTTCAACAGACGTGTCACTTCGTAGAAACCCGCGAGTACTCCAGAGGAGAGGGTTTAGAACTGCCTCCGAGCGTTTGGACCATTTCAACCGGATGCCTGGGAGTTGGTTTGACTTTTCTGATCGGGTTCATTCAGTGTTTGAGAGTAGAACTGGGTGGGAGATCTACCAGGCCTCATGACCAATAGGATCATAGTGCTGCTGTTTGTAACCATGGGGACGATGGGACCAGGGTCCATGATGCCTGTTACACCGGGTCTACTGAACCCTGGTACTGGAGGTCTGTAGGTGTGCTTCCAATCTTAATTTTGCACACCTGATTTGCTGGATGAAAAGCTAAAAAGGCATCTCCCCATCTCTACATCTCTCTCTCTCTCTCTCTCCACATCTCTCTCTCTCTTTCTACATCTCTCTCTCTCCCCCTCTCTCTCTATCCCTCTCTTTTGGGTTTCAGCACTTGCTTGCCATCCTGGCCGCTGCATGAAATGTTCCCCCCCCGTTTCGACTATCGCTTTTTTTAACGGTAAACGTTAAGATCCAGGAGCGGATCGATGCCTCCGGCCCTTTGATGTGGGGAGACGCATTACGACGCCGGCCTCCTAATTGGCCGAGGAGAGCCGCGGCATCGACGTGAACCGTAATGTCCTGACACAGGCGATGGGCGTGAGACTTTATTACCATTAATATTTAGACACGACGTGGGAGGACCGGCCCCGGGGTTAAATGTACAGCGGCGCCGTGTGCCTTTGATCTGGGAGATGGGCGGATTGATCGGGAGTCTGGTGCCGGGGGAGGGGGAGGTCGCAACGAGCCTAACGAACGAGCGAACAAATTAGCGGGCGGCAACGGCCGGGCCCCCAGATTTTATCGGATTTCTCTGGGAGGTTTTGACTCGGAGGCTCTGGAGATGGTCACTCTCGGCTCCTAACTTTCCTCACGTTGCCAGCGTGTGACCGCGGTGACCTCTGTGACTTTATAACGGTAGATAAACATCATCATAACAACGCGGCATCTGGTAACCAGGGATCTCTGCTCGTAAACGAAGACACGCCGGGACGTGAGCTGTGATTGGTTCTTTGGTTTGGGATCTCTGTCGTTTCGGTGGCATGGTCACTGGGTCCGATCTGGTTGGTGCGCACAATGTCACATGGTACTTGCCTTCTTCCTGCCTAACGGTTAGAATTGTAGAGAATGGATCGCGTGACCTACTGCGTGACCTACTGCGTGACCTACTGCGTGACCTACTGCGTGACCTACTGCGTGACCTACTGCGTGACCTACTGCGTGACTTACTGCGTGACCTACTGCGTGACCTACTGCGTGACCTACTGCGTGACTTACTCCGTGACTTAATGCAAGACCAAAATGGTTGAAGACGAACAAGCAAATGAAACGATTTCAATTTTGACTAGTTATAATGCGTAGCTGAACCCAGATGAGACGTTTAACAGAACCTGAAACGAGCCGCACATGCTTGAAAAAGAAACATGCAAAGTTACGAGTTCTGGATGAAACAGTGGTCCGAAATGCCTCCACGTCGCCGAGAGACAGGTCAATGAAAACAGTGATTGCTGCTAAAGTTGGCATAAACAGTTTTTGCGTCGAAGATAGCAATTACATTTTCACACACCAGAACTGGCTTTTGCTTTTCCTGCCATACTTTTTTTCATTTATTTATTGGTATTGTACTGTTCTTTTATCTGCATTCATTTCATCTGATATTTTGTTTTATTAAACGTATTACAGCATTCAGTACCAAAAAATATGCAGAAATTCCCATCAGTATGATATTTTCATCTGCTATTGTATGGAGCAAAATCACCACCAGGATTGTAAACAGCACTGTGTCTCTATCATACCCACCTGATGACATCTGCTTTAGACTACATAAACACTCACTTGAACCCTCCGTCACAAGTCCACTTTATTCCATTAAACATTAACGTGACTGCTGGGAACGACCCACTCTTTACTGAACGAGAGAGAGTCTGTAACTGAAGCTAGGTCCTGGGCGCTTCTGCTATAGCTGTACACTGGCACCAGGCAGGCACCAGGCGGGCACCAGTCAGGCACCAGGCGGGCACCAGGCAGGCACCAGGCAGGCACCAGGCAGGCACCAGGCAGGCATCAGGCGGGCACCAGACGGGCACCATTGTGAGCAGCCTGGTGTTTCAAACCCCATCCCTATTTATGTCACATGGTCATTATTGCCATTAACACACCGCTAACACACCGCTAACACACCGCTAACACACCGCTAACACACCGCTAACACACCGCTAACACACCGCTAACACACCGCTAACACACCGCTAACACACCGCTAACACACCGCTAACACACTGTTAATTGTGTCGTAGGTTGCTGTGTGTGTGTGTGTGTGTGTGTGTGTGTGTGTGTGTGTGTGTGTGTGTGTGTGTGTGTGTGTGTGTGTGTGTGTGTGTGTGTGTGTGTGTGTGTGTGTGTGTGTGTGTGTGTGTGTGTGTGTGTGTGTGTGTGTGTGTGTGTGTGTGTGTGTGTGTGTGTGTGTGTGTGTGTGTGTGTGTGTGTGTGTGTAGGACGACGCTCAACTGCTCTACTCACTTTTGTTTCGCTCGTGTTGTTTTTTGACAGAAACAGTAGCACACGAGTATTATTGCGTGGGCTTTTATTTATATTATATTATTTTGTAGTAGTCCCCGTAATATCGTCTGCTTAATATTGAGTGGCATAAACAAAATCTGGCATTAGTACAGAGTGACTTTGAGTCACCTTTCAGCTGGTCGAACTCCATCTCTCACTTTGAAGGTGTTTTCATCAACTGTTTGGATTAAAGCCTGCCGTGCTAATGCCTTTTTCACCGCAGCTTCTCTGGTTGTGTGGTTGTGTGAAGATGTGTTGAAGAGGTGTTTTAAGGATGTTCTCACAACTGCAAAGACATGGTGTGTCTAACTTAGTGAATTACATTTTATTTGTGTGTGTGCGTGTGTGTGTGTGTGTGTGTGTGTGTGCGTGCGTGTGAAATATGCACGATGACAAAATGATGAGACGCTATTCCGAGGGCTTTTTCACTCAGAAGCGGGCCCATCTGTCGGCCCAGTCCTAATTGTTCCGGGTGTGAAGACAGGAGAAGCGAGAGTGCCGATTGTACTCCATCTCTTCCCCGAGTTATTTCCGTAACATTAAACGAGCGCCACCAGATTATTGCCTTGTAAATAATGGCACTTGGCCCCCTTCCCCGCTAATGAATGTCATTTACTTTTCCAATCGAGGATTAATTATCGACCAAGGACCCATCTCTCCTCCCACTGGGAGTCGGCACCAATTAGCGACAGGCGGTTGCTAGCGTTCCAGTTTTTGGAATGTATATGCGGTTTGCGCGTACGCATGTCACTTGACACCGTGAAATAACCTCGCAATTAACGATTCGCCTAATTCAATGGATTCGCCGGCAGAAACGGAGGAAGCGTGTTTCACGGAAATTGACAAATGTCAGCGTCGCTCGCGCTTTGGAGACGGTTCGGGTTGATTCCTCCTCACGACCTTTCCTTGGTCAGGTTGTCCTCAGAAGTTGAACATTGGACATTTAACTTGAGTTTTTTCGGGCGCATCGTTTATTTATTGCGGTTATGTTTGGGTTATCAACGGCAGAAGACTTGGTAACAAATGTCTACAGTTTCCTTGGTAGGCTGTTTACGTTTGTTTTACGTTTGGTTAACAGCCTCGATCATTTTTTTGTGTTAACCGGTTTCTTTTGTGTGTGTAATTTATCGCAACATTTTAAACTATAATAACAGTTATTAACGCAATCATGGTGGTGACGCAACTTTAGAAGGCAGCCCAGTCGTATAGACACAGTCCTGCCTCATTTCGAAATCTTTAATCATTTGAATTATTCTTATAACTCATCAGAACTGTGTCTCAAAGTATTTCTGTTCTCTGTATTTTAGGGATAAAAAAAAGTAACCGTTAAGTCTTTTTGGTTACTTTTACATTTGGTTTTCTGACAGACAATCAATCAGACTTTAAATTCCAGCCTTTATTTTGCTATAACCCCTGGTCATTCTTTTTTGCGTAAGATGGCAGAAGGATGTTGAAGCTTGGATGCCTGACCCCGCCCCCCATTGCAAAATAAGGCCAGGATAACAAACAAGAGCCTGGAATTAGATCCACCAGAACACAACATTCCCTCTCATTTGACACACCACTGCGGCCCGCTCCTGGAATAGAACTTCCAAAGAAATCTTCTGGGATTTGTGACTGAACGGTCATTCCTGGGAGCTGTATGCCACAAATTCAGTACGCGACTACATCACATCATTGTACATTTACCCAAATTAATCCCTGTTCACTTACCCCATTAGATCCCTGTAGTTTTACCCCATTAGATCACTGTAGTTTTACCCCATTAGATCACTGTAGTTTTACCTCAATAAATCACTGTAGTTTTACCCTATTAGATCACTGTAGTTTTACCCCAATAAATCCCTGTAGTTTTACCCTATTAGATCACTGTAGTTTTACCCCAATAAATCCCTGTAGTTTTACCCTATTAGATCACTGTAGTTTTACCCCAATAAATCCCTGTAGTTTTACCCCAATAAATCCCCGTAATTTTACCCCAATAAATCCCTGTAGTTTTACCCCAATAAATCACTGTAGTTTTACCCTATTAGATCACTGTAGTTTTACCCCAATAAATCCCTGTAGTTTTACCCTATTAGATCACTGTAGTTTTACCCCAATAAATCCCTGTAGTTTTACCCTATTAGATCACTGTAGTTTTACCCCAATAAATCCCTGTAGTTTTACCCCAATAAATCCCTGTAGTTTTACCCCAATAAATCACTGTAGTTTTACCCCATTAAATCACTGTAGTTTTACCCCATTAAATCACTGTAGTTTTACCCCAATAAATCACTGTAGTTTTACCCCATTAGATCACTGTAGTTTTACTCCAATAAATCCCTGTAGTTTTACCCCAATAAATCACTGTAGTTTTACCCCAATAAATCACTGTAGTTTTACCCCAATAAATCCCTGTAGTTTTACCCTATTAGATCACTGTAGTTTTACCCCAATAAATCCCTGTAGTTTTACCCCAATAAATCCCTGTAGTTTTACCCCAATAAATCACTGTAGTTTTACCCCATTAGATCACTGTAGTTTTACCTCAATAAATCACTGTAGTTTTACCCCAATAAATCATTCTAGTTTTACCCCAATAAATCACTGTAGTTTTACCCCAATAAATCACTGTAGTTTTAATCTAGAGACTTTCTGATGATACGTTTGTGTCTGTTATCCACCCCCACCTCCCTTTCTCCTCCGTAGTTCTCCCCCGTGGCGTGGGCAGTGTGGTGCGTAGGTACTTAAGCCAAATGAAGGTGGAGACGAGGAGGAGGAGGGTAATTCCGCTGGACAAGTGTTGCTTTTTGAGATGCGGACCCCCTGTAGAGAGCGTGGGATAATGCCTGAGCCAGGTAGTGGTTCTGCAGAAGTGTATTAGCGAAGGATCTGCTGTGAATTAGATATACCTGGACTACACTCAAGAATACATGCGTTTCCTCCATGCCTTCGTACGGCACGTTTTATTTTTAAGTCCAATCTTTAGTTCCGTTTCATTCAACAGTCGCTTTGACTCGGTGATGCGTTCATTTATTTTCCTTCCTGCATGTTTGTCTTGTTCTGATGTCAAGAGGCCACCTCAGGGTGAGTCTGGTGCCTGCAGAGAGGAACTGAGGTTATGACAAGTGCTCCACCCACCAACCCAGTGGGTTCTGTTACTGCTCCACCCCCTCCTCCACCCACCAACCCAGTGGATTCTGTTACTGCTCCACCCCCTCCTCCACCCACCAACCCAGTGGATTCTGTTACTGCTCCACCCCCTCCTCCACCCACCAACCCAGTGGGTTCTGTTACTGCTCCACCCCCTCCTCCACCCACCAACCCAGTGGGTTCTGTTACTGCTCCACCCCCTCCTCCACCCACCAACCCAGTGGGTTCTGTTACTGCTCCACCCCCTCCTCCACCCACCAACCCAGTGGGTTCTGTTACTGCTCCACCCCCTCCTCCACCCACCAACCCAGTGGGTTCTGTTACTGCTCCACCCCCTCCTCTACTCCACCCCCTCCTCCACCCACCAACCCAGTGGGTTCTGTTACTGCTCCACCCCCTCCTCCACCCACCAACCCAGTGGGTTCTGTTACTGCTCCACCCCCTCCTCCACCCACCACCAACCCAGTGGGTTCTGTTACTGCTCCACCCCCTCCTCCACCCACCAACCCAGTGGGTTCTGTTACTGCTCCACCCCCTCCTCCACCCACCAACCCAGTGGGTTCTATTACTGCTCCACTTGCCCTGTGGTGTTAATGAGCTCGTCCAAACTCTCTTTCTCTGCAAACAATGGCAGTGTGTGTGTCTGAGGTTGTGGGTTAGTGTGCGGCAGTCAGTGTTCATACCAGAGTGTGTGTGTGTGTGTGTGCGTGTGCGTTCATATTTAATATTTTCCACACACACACACACACGCGCGCACACACACACATACATGCACACATCTCCTCCTGTCTGTGGCTATATTTACAATAGCAGGTAAACGATAGGAGTGGTTGCTGTTTGCTCAGTGGAGATTGACACTGTCAGTCTGAAAACATTCCAGCGCCTCTCTCTCTCTCTCTCTCCCCCCCCCTTCTCTCCTCTCTCCTCTCTCTCTGTTCTCTCTCTCTCTTTCTCTCTCCTCTCCCCCTCTCCCTCTCTCCCTCTCACTCTCTCTCTCACACACATACAGTTTCTTCTTCTCTCTTCCGGCACCTCTCTCCTTTCCCCTGCTCCCACATTATTCCATCTTTCTCACTGTATTCCTCTCTCTCTCTCTCTCTCTCTGTCTGTCTTTCTCATCCCCCTGTTTCTCCTGGGAGGACAGAGGGCATGCTTCAGGCTGGTTGAGCAGGTTCTCAGAGTCATGGCAGGAAGTGATGAAACTCTAGGGTGCCGAACACCTCTGTCACTAGTTGCTTCTCAAGTTAAAAGCAAAAACTCCTGTTTGATGAAAGCTGTTGTCAAAAGTCGTAGCTTGTTGGGACTTGACGTTTTTTGTATTTCGTTTTTTCATTCAAAAGTGAATATATCCAGTTGTGTGACAACCGAAGTCTCGTTGTTCCTGTAATCGCTCTACAAGTTTTATTGTTGTGAGAACTTTTGGCACGTTTTGTGTGTAAACCGCGTTTACATGATTTCTGCCTTTGTTTTGTTTGTTTCAGGGCATAGTCTGCTATTCTCTTTCATGATACACACACACACACACACACACACACATACACACACACACATTCATACACACATACGCACGCACACACACACACATTCATTCATACACACACACACTCACACACACACACACACACATACACACATACGCACACAAACACAGACATACACACACACACACACACACACACATAGAGATACACACACACACGTGCACACACACATACACACACACACTCTTTTCTCAAGTGTCTCTCAAGTACATACACTGACAAGCCAAAGCGTTCTGACCACCTGCCCCATATGCTTTTGGTCTCTGGTTAAAGTGGGAGTTTGAAGACTGGTGTAACACCTCAAACCATGCCCATACAATATATGCAGTGTGGCAGGGCACGTTATCCTGCTGAAGGAGGATATCGATCTGGGAATACCGTTGTCATGAAGGGGTGTAGCTGGTTTGCAACAATGGCCCAGACCCTGCCAATCCATGGAACCAGAGATCCCACTCTACCTGGCACCAAGCTCACTCGGGCCCCGGAGAATGTCCGAGGGAGGACCGGTAAACCTGGACCGGGGAACAACTGGATAGATGACCGTGTCGCGCAGCCAGTCCCCCAACTGTGTAGTTGTCGTCACTATGGCCTGGCGCCAAACAGGTCATCTTCCCCCCGGCACATTTTCAGAGGGCCCACAGCGCTAGCCGAGCCGCTCCTGTCTGCAGTCAGCCTGTCTGCGTATTCTGCCGCAGATCGCATACCGGGGCACCGTTTTCCTCCCAGTAACAGACAAGCCGGAGAATCTGATTGGCCGGCCGCCAGAGCACGCTCACAAAGGCTCCTTTGACAGCGGCTCAGTTGCTCAACCAAGCTGTGGAGGGTCAGGGGCAGAATAGGCATATAGCCTCACCCCCATTGCCACCTCACCCCCATTGCCACCTCACCACCATCGCCACCTCACCCCCATTGCCACCTCACCCCCATTGCCACCTCACCCCCATTGCCACCTCACCACCATTGCCACCTCACCATCATTGCCACCTCACCCCCATTGCCACCTCACCCCCATCGCCACCTCACCACCATCGCCACCTCACCACCATTGCCACCTCACCACCATTGCCACCTCACCCCCATTGCCACCTCACCCCCATTGCCACCTCACCCCCATTGCCACCTCACCACCATTGCCACCTCACCACCATTGCCACCTCACCCCCATTGCCACCTCAACACCATTGCCACCTCACCACCATTGCCACCTCACCACCATTGCCACCTCACCCCCATTGCCACCTCACCCCCATTGCCACCTCACCACCATCGCCACCTCACCACCATCGCGACCTCACCACCATCGCCACCTCACCACCATCGCCACATCACCACCATCGCGACCTCACCACCATCGCGACCTCACCACCATCGCGACCTCACCACCATCGCGACCTCACCACCATCGCGACCTCACCACCATCGCCACCTCACCACCATCGCCACCTCACCACCATTGCCACCTCACCCACATTGCCACCTCACCCCCATTGCCACCTCACCCCCATTGCCACCTCACCCCCATTGCCACCTCACCCCCATTGCCACCTCACCCCCATTGCCACCTCACCCCCATTGCCACCTCACCCCCATTGCCACCTCACCACCATTGCCACCTCACCCCCATTGCCACCTCACCCCCATTGCCACCTCACCACCATTGCCACCTCACCACCATTGCCACCTCACCACCATTGCCACCTCACCACCATTGCCACCTCACCACCATTGCCACCTCACCCCCATTGCCACCTCACCCCCATTGCCACCTCACCCCCATTGCCACCTCACCACCATTGCCACCTCACCACCATTGCCACCTCACCACCATTGCCACCTCACCACCATTGCCACCTCACCACCATTGCCACCTCACCCCCATTGCCACCTCACCCCCATTGCCACCTCACCCCCATTGCCACCTCACCCCCATTGCCACCTCACCCCCATTGCCACCTCACCCCCATTGCCACCTCACCCCCATTGCCACCTCACCACCATTGCCACCTCACCACCATTGCCACCTCACCACCATTGCCACCTCACCACCTTGGCTCAGGAGAGCAGCTTCTCCATCCGGCTCTAGTTGGTCAAAGCAGTTGGAAAGTCTGTTTTTAGGTGCCTCGGCCATTCAATGTTTTCAGTTTCTCTCAGTTGTTTTTGTTTAGAGTACCAACTCTCTAGGTCTTTGACTTGTTTTTGGAATGTGTAGGCTCTTGAGCAAACAAGGATTAGGGCATTTATACGGCCAGGAGTTCAAAGTTCAAGGGTAAGCTAAACCCACAATGTGTGTTGTGGGTGGATGCCTCCTTGGTTATGAATCCTGTGTAAAACATTTAACGACAATCTAATGTTTAGCTAAACCTCCGTAGGTTTGCCGCGTCACAGGATTCCCAGCCGATTTATCACCTCTCATAACGTGATCCCGAAATCTCCCGATACGGTCTCACGTACCGGTCCTTGGAATTCGGCAGACGGTGTGTGTCAAGTGCTGTGTGCCGTGTTCAGGAATGCCAGTTACCTGGCTCTGTTTGAGAAGTCCGGTTCAGGCTCCGAGGCTCCGCCCCCTCTATCTCCCCTGTGTAGCAGCTTATTTGCATACCATTGATGTTTAAATGCTGCATTGTTAACTGACGCCGCGTAGACCTTCCAGTGACCCTGGAGGCATTTACTTGTTTGATCACGGGGCTGGAGTTTTTATGTCTCCCGGCACTGCCGAACCACAGTCACCGTATTGGGCTGAACCGAGGACCAGGGCTGATTCCATGTGACTGGCAGGGCCGGACTAGTGAATATATGGCCAGCAAGACCATGTAGGGAGGATGCTGACCCTTCCCTCGACCAATGAGAGAGGTCGTTAGCCGGCGAGGGTTTATCTGTTTGTTGGTCGAGCGAGAACCAGGCTTCGTTATTCAACGAAAGTCGGATAATCAATGGAATGAGTGTTCACCCACTCGCATCGTCCGTCCTATCGCGTCCATCTCATCATCCATCCTATCGCGCCCATCATAGGATGGACACGATACGATGGACTATACATGCTGGCTGATTTGCTCATCCAATCGCTCCAAACCCTCACAACTGTCAAGGAAGAACAAACATCTGTCAGTTAATGTGTGCAGCTGTTTTCAGACTCAGTAGAGGACTTTCTCAGCCTCTCCTCCTCTCCCTGCCGGTACGCAGCTCAGCGTCTCATGGATTTTCCAGAGTTTCTCTCGGCGGCCCGGCCCGGTGTGGCTGCGGGTCCTGATTAGGCCGATACGGAGTGGAGGCTATCGATTCCAGCCTCCAGGGCACTAGGCAAGTGGAGCAGGAGCAACAAGTCAATAACGCTGTTATTGCTCCAAACCCGTCACTGGTGGCCCCGCGCTCACATTGTTTCTGTGTAAGTGGGTGGGGCCGGGGGCCGGGGTTAGGGGGGTGGCTTGGTGGCGGGGGCGGGGCGGATTGGAGGGGATTGAAGGTCAGGCTTCAATCATGAGTGAATCATCTGTGTCACTCAAGTTTCTCTAAAAATGGCTTCATTGGCATAGAATGAGTTACTACCGGTATAATAAGACAGGCATGAATTAATTCATGTTTATGTCTGATTCGTTTAGTTGGTTGTCCCTTCGAGTGTGGCCAAACTAACATATGTTGCCAGAAGTTTTGGGGTTTTTCTAAAATAATTATTAGAATTTTCTTATTAGAAATTATTAGACATTTTTAAATTTTTGCACCATACTCGTATTATTGCAGTGTAGGAGGCAATTTAGTTCTGTCTCTACCTCTCTGTCGGGGCTGATGGGGCACAACCTGTCCTCTATATAGTAGCCAGATCTGTCGGTGACGACCTGTATCTATAGTCAGGTCTGTGCAGTTAGGTTTTTTTGTCTGCCGCAGTGTTCAGGTAGTCTGCCGCAGTGTTCAGGTAGTCTGCAACAGTGTTCAGGTAGTCTGCCGCAGTGTTCAGGTAGTCTGCCGCAGTGTTCAGGTAGTCTGCCGCAGTCTCTCGCTCCATTATCTCTGCCCATATTCACTCTTTCTCTCTCTCTCTCTCCCTCACAGCTGACACAGGAATTGTTCCGGGGGAAAGAGAGGGAAGTGGTGTCTGCAAATTTAATGCTTCAGCATGGATTATTTAGACTGACTAAAGCCTCCCTTGTAGTGTCAAATGGTGGATGACATTATCCTATTTTATTCTCCTTCCACTGGACCTTCTGACGGACCAGCTTGAAACCTCTCCGTTAATCCACTGGAATGCCCAAACCAGCCGGTTGGCTTTGAGAAGGAACGTCAGATCCAAACTTGTGATTCCTCTCCAACCCCCTGAATCACAGAGACGGGGATTTGCGGCGATATCTGCTCGTGTAATCCCATTGTCAGCTGCACACGTGTTTTCCACTAACGCTCTGCCGTCTTTATGAAAACACACTCACAAACTCTCTCTCACACACACACACACACACACACACACACACACACGGAGACTTGAACTTCTGTAGTCATGCCTGCCAGCCACACTAGAGCAAGTGAGCCCATGCCCAGCAGGTCATGGGGTTAACACCAAGACTGGGATGATGCCCTCAAGCCTGTGGACTTGACCTCCGACCTCTCTCGGCTGTATCTCATTTCCATCCACACCACCAAATAACCTACTTCACCTTTAACCCTTAAACACAACGTTCCGATTAGCTTCAACTATACAAATCTGAAGTTTTTTTCCCGGGAACGTTTCTCCGTCAACTTCAGTCTCCCGGGTCGTTGGTCTGTCAGTGGGAGGGTTCCCACAGCTCTGATAAGTAACAGATCGTGTTTAGGCCAGATGAACATCCGAACATAGAGGGACAAATGTATTTGTTTTGTCTGTGCACCACTCAAGCATGGTTGATCACTCCAGCTCCATCAATTCGCCGTGACAACGCCAGTCACCGTGTCGTTTGGACGTCTGTGTTCGTCCATTCAAACCCGGGTTGAAGAGATTATACCGTAAAGCCGATGGGAAGGTTTCAGTTTCACTTTTTCTTTTCCAGTAATCGTTGTGGTCCTTTCATCGATATGGTCAACATAGACACGTTTGGATTTCTTTCACTTTCACTACGAACTCAGTCGACTGTGTTTCTGTCTGGCGCAGAAATGCCCAATATCGTGCTCGATTAATATACTTATTTCAAAAAAGCTCCGCTGAAACGCTTGCGCTGAGAACCGCTTTTTTGCCGAAAGTATTTATTTGCGAAAGAAATGCCTTTCATTTCAGAAGAAATGTGTACTTACTCATGTTCTCTTGGCGAATTATTTGAGTGTGTGTGTGTGTGTGTGTGTGTGTGTGTGTGTGTGTGTGTGTGTGTGTTTTGAGGTTGAGAGCACTATATCAACTTTACTCATATGTGGAGACACAGGATGGTGAAGACAACCACAGTGGGGCTTAAGCCAATATTTGGAGAGTTTATTTGAAATAGCAAACACACACACACACACACACACACACACACACACACACACACACACACACACACACACACACACACACACACACACACACACACACACACAAAGGAGTCTCCACACCATTTAATAGAACGAAACAGACATAAACACACATCATTACTCCCGGGTATCCTTGGCAGCTCATTTTCCATGTTATTAATTGAAAAAGTGTTGTCTTTATTTCACGGGCTCACGTCAGGAATGGAGACGCCGTTGTTGGTTTGGCTCAGGCAGGCCGGTGACGTCACACACTCCCGTGATGTTGAGTCGCTGCGTTGAAACGTTTGTGAGATCGATTTGAGAGCCACGATCCCATAACAGTGCTTCCATAAACCACGTGGACGGTCGGCGCGTCCTTGTCTCGTTTACACAACGCTGCCTTGCGTCTTTTTGTAAATGTTGCTCGTTTCCCGATCTGACGGCATCACGTTGCCAGGTTTCAGGACAAAGGCGTCGGTAGCACAACCTGCAACGATATAGCCAACATGATAACCCCCCAGAAGGTCCAGCCACACAGTCATGATAACCCCCCTCCCTCCCAGAAGGTCCAGCCACACAGTCATAATACCCCCCAGAAGGTCCAGCCAAACAGTCATAATAACCCCCCAGAAGGTCCAGCCAAACAGTCATGATACCACCCCCTCCCTCCCAGAAGATCCAGCCAAACAGTCATAATACCCCCCCCAGAAGGTCCAGCCAAACAGTCATGATACCACCCCCTCCCTCCCAGAAGATCCAGCCAAACAGTCATAATACCCCCCCAGAAGGTCCAGCCACACAGTCATGATACCACCCCCCCCCCTCCCAGCCAAACAATCATGTGAAAGTATCTAATAAAGCTCCAAGCAGCATCTCTCTGTCGGCGCTGGCGATTGTGTTACTGTAACTCAGCACGCAGATACCATAAACCATAGCTCCGGGTCTGCTCTTCAGCACACAGGGCTGGGGTTTCTTCCCTCCACTGCCCCCCCCCATCCCCCTGGTCTTGGTGAAAACCAACAGCCAGGCAATACGGATGATTTATGTGACCTAATGAGATTTCAGTACTGAACAAACAATAAAAAGGCATGTGCATCATGGTTCTGGAGCCTTACGGTTCCACGGCCGTTCAGCAGGGCTTGTGATCCCAAACGCAGCTGGCCCTCGCCTGGAATGCCGCAGAGAGGTTTTGTGTTCAGAAGTCTTAGCAGACAAGACTATATAGTAATTTATGGGGCTATATTCTCCACCAACCTTCAGGCTAAAGCTTCTGGAAGATATTGTAAGGGTTTTTATCTTGGGCGACGAAACAGTCTACGTCCATTTCGCCCATTTCAGTGGTACTAAATTAGCGAGAGATGGACGCACTCAGGGAGCATCCTTGGCTTGTATTTGTTGGTTCCACATAGTAGTGCCAGTTTCTGTGACATGGCAATAACGCGGCATCTGAGGGAAGTATGCCCGCCACACTGGTTACGCCCTCCAGGGGGGGGCGTCGATTCATCCGCCGGGAATTTGTCGACGATGCCGGGGATTTGGGGTGACCCGGGGATCTCCCATGGGGGAACAGGAGCTCTAGGACGGGCACGGCTTTGTAGAGAGGCAGGGTGAACAGGTGACGGTGGGGGTTAAACACGAGTGTGGATATAGAATAGAGAAGGAGAGCAAGACGAGGTGAGGATGAGAGAGACACAGAGAAATAGAGCCATAGTTCCTGTTCCAGCAGACTGAGGAGTGATCTGTGTACGTTTCAAAATGAAAGAGGATGCCAGTTACTCTAACTTCTAGAAAATTCCTGGAAGAGTTACAAACAAGGTGTTTCCTGTCCGGCTCAAATTATCTCTCCCTCTCGATCTCGCCATCCCTCGCTCCGTCCTCCCAACGCTTCTCCGGCAGAGGTCCAGATCTCACGTCTCACTCTTGTCTGCTGGCCCGGTTGTTAGTCGCTTCGATAAAAAATGGATGAAGTTCTAGCGCTGCTCGGGTGCGTCTGTGCAGAGCTCGTGAAAAAAAGGGGAAGTTCTCTAGAAACGAGCACCTAGCCGAAACTGGGGTCTGGAGACTTCCTGCAGTTCTAGCCGGGCTGTAGAACGTGATGGGCTGGAAACTGAGCCTGATGATGAACGCGACGGTTTCATGATCTGTTGTGAAGGAAGTGCAGGCATTCGTTCACTATCACGTCCTTTATTTTAATGTCATGTCGTCCCCTTGGTCATTCATAAATGGAGAAATTGAGTAATTCCACTGCGGTTTGACAAGAAAAGCCCTTGTGAAAATGATATATTATTTGTGTGTGTGTGTGTGTGTGTCTCTGGGTGTGTGTGTGTGTGTGTGTCTCTGTGTGTGTGTGTGTCTCTGTGTGTGTGTGTCTCTGGGTGTGTGTGTCTCTGGGTGTGTGTGTCTCTGGGTGTGTGTGTCTCTCGGTGTGTGTGTGTGTGTGTCTCTGGGTGTGTCTCTGTGTGTGTGTGTCTCTGTGTGTGTGTGTCTCTGGGTGTGTGTGTCTCTGGGTGTGTGTGTGTGTGTGTGTGTCTCTGTGTGTGTGTGTCTGTGTGTGTGTGTGTGTGTGTCTCTGGGTGTGTGTGTGTGTCTCTGGGTGTGTGTGTGTGTGTGTGTCTCTGGGTGTGTGTGTGTGTGTGTGTGTGTGTCTCTCTGTGTGTGTGTCTCTGGGTGTGTGTGTGTGTGTGTGTCTCTGTGTGTGTGTGTCTCTGTGTGTGTGTGTGTCTCTGGGTGTGTGTGTGTGTGTCTCTCTGGGTGTGTGTGTGTGTGTGTGTCTCTGGGTGTGTGTGTGTGTGTGTGTCTCTGGGTGTGTGTGTGTCTCTCTGAGTGTGTGTCTCTGTGTGTGTGTGTCTCTGTGTGTGTGTGTGTGTCTCTGTGTGTGTGTGTGTCTCTGTGTGTGTGTGTCTCTGTGTGTGTGTGTCTGTGTGTGTGTGTGTCTCTGTGTGTGTGTGTCTCTGGGTGTGTGTGTCTCTGGGTGTGTGTGTGTGTGTGTCTGTGGGTGTGTGTGTGTCTGTGTGTGTGTGTCTCTGGGTGTGTGTGTGTGTCTCTGTGTGTGTGTGTGTGTGTCTCTGTGTGTGTGTGTGTGTGTGTGTGTGTGTGTGTGTGTGTGTCTCTGGGTGTGTGTGTGTCTCTGTGTGTGTGTATATATATATAAGTACTGTTTTCCTTTCGGGAATTACATGATGTCGGGGACTTTTTAAAAAGTAAATAACATGCAATTAAAGTGCTCTATTTTCTTGCCGTCAGCTATAGTGTGTGTCTTTCTGCTTTAAGACTTTCTCTTGCTGTGTTTGGTGCCCGCACTGTGTGTGTTTAAGCATGTGTGTGTTTGAGCGTGTGTGTTTGACCATGTGTTTGTGTTTGACCGTCTGTATGTGTGTGAGCGTGTGTGTAAGGGTGTGTGGTAGGGAGTGAGGGAGTTGACAAAATCTAATTTAAGGGCCAATAGGCTGAACATGTATACAACAATATATGCACACCTCACACTGGTCTCTCTCTCTATCACCCACACCTACTACACCTCACACTGGTCTCTGTCTCTATCACCCACACCTACTACACTTCACACTGGTCTCTGTCTCTATCACCCACACCTACTACACTTCACACTGGTCTCTCTCTCTATCACCCACCCCTACTACACCTCACACTGGTCTCTCTCTCTATCACCCACCCCTACTACACCTCACACTGGTCTCTCTCTCTATCACCCACACCTACTACACTTCACACTGGTCTCTCTCTCTCTCACCCACCCCTACTACACCTCACACTGGTCTCTCTCTCTATCACCCACACCTACTACACTTCACACTGGTCTCTCTCTCTATCACCCACACCTACTACACCTCACACTGGTCTCTCTCTCTATCACCCACACCTACTACACCTCACACTGGTCTCTCTCTCTATCACCCACACCTACTACACTTCACACTGGTCTCTGTCTCTATCACCCACACCTACTACACCTCACACTGGTCTCTCTCTCTATCACCCACACCTACTACACTTCACACTGGTCTCTGTCTCTATCACCCACACCTACTACACTTCACACTGGTCTCTGTCTCTATCACCCACCCCTACTACACCTCACACTGGTCTCTCTCTCTATCACCCACCCCTACTACACCTCACACTGGTCTCTGTCTCTATCACCCACACCTACTACACTTCACACTGGTCTCTCTCTCTATCACCCACACCTACTACACCTCACACTGGTCTCTCTCTCTATCACCCACACCTACTACACCTCACACTGGTCTCTCTCTCTATCACCCACCCCTACTACACCTCACACTGGTCTCTCTCTATCACCCACACCTACTACACCTCACACTGGTCTCTGTCTCTATCACCCACACCTACTACACCTCACACTGGTCTCTCTCTCTATCACCCACACCTACTACACTTCACACTGGTCTCTCTCTCTATCACCCACACCTACTACACTTCACACTGGTCTCTCTCTCTATCACCCACCCCTACTACACCTCACACTGGTCTCTCTCTCTATCACCCACACCTACTACACCTCACACTGGTCTCTGTCTCTATCACCCACACCTACTACACTTCACACTGGTCTCTCTCTCTCTCACCCACCCCTACTACACCTCACACTGGTCTCTCTCTCTATCACCCACACCTACTACACTTCACACTGGTCTCTCTCTCTCTCACCCACCCCTACTACACCTCACACTGGTCTCTCTCTCTATCACCCACACCTACTACACTTCACACTGGTCTCTCTCTCTATCACCCACCCCTACTACACCTCACACTGGTCTCTGTCTCTATCACCCACACCTACTACACTTCACACTGGTCTCTCTCTCTATCACCCACACCTACTACACCTCACACTGGTCTCTCTCTCTATCACCCACACCTACTACACCTCACACTGGTCTCTCTCTCTATCACCCACCCCTACTACACCTCACACTGGTCTCTCTCTCTATCACCCACACCTACTACACCTCACACTGGTCTCTGTCTCTATCACCCACACCTACTACACCTCACACTGGTCTCTCTCTCTATCACCCACACCTACTACACTTCACACTGGTCTCTCTCTCTATCACCCACACCTACTACACTTCACACTGGTCTCTGTCTCTATCACCCACACCTACTACACCTCACACTGGTCTCTCTCTCTATCACCCACACCTACTACACCTCACACTGGTCTCTGTCTCTATCACCCACACCTACTACACTTCACACTGGTCTCTCTCTCTCTCACCCACCCCTACTACACCTCACACTGGTCTCTCTCTCTATCACCCACACCTACTACACTTCACACTGGTCTCTCTCTCTCTCACCCACTCCTACTACACCTCACACTGGTCTCTCTCTCTATCACCCACACCTACTACACTTCACACTGGTCTCTCTCTCTCTCACCCACCCCTACTACACCTCACACTGGTCTCTCTCTATCACCCACACCTACTACACTTCACACTGGTCTCTGTCTCTATCACCCACACCTACTACACCTCACACTGGTCTCTCTCTCTATCACCCACACCTACTACACTTCACACTGGTCTCTCTCTCTATCACCCACACCTACTACACTTCACACTGGTCTCTCTCTCTATCACCCACACCTACTACACCTCACACTGGTCTCTGTCTCTATCACCCACACCTACTACACTTCACACTGGTCTCTGTCTCTATCACCCACACCTACTACACTTCACACTGGTCTCTCTCTCTATCACTCACCCCTACTACACCTCACACTGGTCTCTGTCTCTATCACCCACACCTACTACACTTCACACTGGTCTCTCTCTCTATCACCCACACCTACTACACCTCACACTGGTCTCTGTCTCTATCACCCACACCTACTACACTTCACACTGGTCTCTCTCTCTATCACTCACCCCTACTACACTTCACACTGGTCTCTCTCTCTATCACCCACCCCTACTACACTTCACACTGGTCTCTCTCCATCGTGACACGGTCTCATGCCGTAGCTCTTCGCATTGATCGTCCATGTGCGCCGCCCGATAACTCAATCTAAACCGACTACTTGGGCAGTTTGTGCGTAGCGTGGAGACGGCCGGCGGAGTGAAATATTCAGTCCCATTAGTTTGTGATCACAAGGAGCCCCGTTAGTTGGGTCTCGGGGCCGCGGCTCTCCTGCTGCACGTCCATCAACATCACTATTTGTGAACACATTGATCGTTCCAGCCCCCCACCTCGCTACATATTCCCAGACTTCCAGAGAAAGAACCAGAATGGGTCCGACAGCCATTGATTTTAGTTTTATTGGTCTAGTACTGGAAAGGCGAAGAGGAGGGGAAATGAGCGGGGGAGGGTTGGGGTGTTAAGTTTGTTTTCTAAGCTACTAGTAATACGTTGTGTCCGTCTGTCTGAGGGTGTGTGTGTGTGTGTGTGTGTGCTGTGTGGCACAAGGGGCACACACCCACACACACGCACTAGATGTGTGTCCCTGGGCTCATTAGGACGGGTAATAAGGGTGTGCTGTGAAGAGAAATCACTAAGGGAGAGGGAAGAGGGGGAAAAATAGAGATTTTAAATTTTAATAACATTGGTACGATTTTGTGAATCTTTCCTGACAGAAAAGTCCTCATTATTTTCATGTGTCTCCGAGGAAACTCCTCCAGCCTCCTTCTCCGGGTAAACGGTTTCTTCCAGGGTTTCTGTTTTTCCCCTTGCATTCTCCACTCTCTCTCTCTCTCTCTCTCTCTCTCTCTCTCTCTCTCTCTCTCTCTCTCTCCCTCCCTCCCTCCCTCCCTCCCTCCCTCCCTCCCTCCCTCCCCCTCCCTCCCTCCCTCCCTCCCTCTCTCTCTCTCTCTCTCTCTCTCTCTCTCTCTCTCTCTCTCTCTCTCTCTCTTTTTCCTTCTCCATTGCTCCATCACCCTTTCTTCTCTCTAATCTCCGCCCTCCCTCTATTTTTTACTTTCCTGCGCATATATATTCACCTGTCTTCAGGACAGTGCCACAGCTGCTTGGCTCTCCGGTGAACTGTTTGGTTAATGGCTAGTAGAGTAGGGTAGACGAGGTCTTATAACCAATAGAACCAGAGTGTGTGTGGGTGTATGTGTGTGTGTGTGGGGGGGGGGTGTAGGGGGCAGAGCGAGTAGAAGGGGGTGTCACGGAAAGGCCTCATGAGGTGTGCCAGAGGATGTAAGGCTTATCTTAAGCCTTTAGGTGTGTTATTCACACACACACACACACACACACACACACACTTTTTTCCTCTTATGTCAAGTGTCAAACAAAGAAGATGGATCCGGTTTGATAAGTTCTGTTCTGTCTTGAGATGTCAGTGCAGAATCTGCCAGAGGTCTGAAGAAACCATGTTCTTCACACTGAAATGCTCTGGTCCAGGATATGTTGAAGGAATTTTACGATGGCATTATGTGGCTTTATTTTAATGAACAAGGCTTTTTATGGCTGGCAGTCTGGTTTGAACCCAAATTCCCGTTGTGGCATATATGATATTTCCTGTGAGGCCGATGACCCTACCTATAAGAGTGGCAAGGATCTGTGCCAAATGAGGTCCCGTTTGTTAGGAAGACACACGTCTCCGCGATCACCTCCGAAAGTAACGTGCGACAAATCACTAATTCACCTGTTTACTCGATTCAGAAGAAGTGTGCCTGAGTGAATCCGGCAACGAGTCTCGTCGAAATTAAACTAGCGGAGTGTATAAACGATCAGTGTTTATCCAGACCTGGATTAATTCCACTGGCTGCCAGAGGGCAGGGCCTACGGTATTTAAAGAGTCACACCGTTAGATGGATTTCAATTTGGCTCACGTGAGTTATGGTTACTGTCTAATCCTTCGGTCCTCTGCCTTCAAATGATTACCACTGTTGACAGGGCTAGAATTGTGTACACCTGGACTCTACATACACCTTTTATAAATTGTTTGTTAAGGATAATTAACACCAAGGTTAAAAGGCTACTTTTAAACCCCCATAACAAAGAGTTGGCTTTACCAAAAAAAACAAAAAAAAACGTATTAAAAAATCCTATCCTCAGTCATGTTGACCCCCGGGGTTTAGGGGACCGGGGTTAGGGGGCCGGGGTTAGGGGACCGGGGTTAGGGGGCCGGGGTTAGGGGACCGGGGTTAGGGGACCGGGGTTAGGGGGAATGACCAGGGTTACTTGAGGTATTTCACAGGTGGGAACAGCAGGAGTTAATGTGCAGTAGAATGGACGTCTTTGTTTGCAGGTTTTTCCTCTGTAGAGGAATTATTTAACTAGAAGGTAGAGGTCTCTATCTGGAGAAAAGAGGATGTGTAGATCTGGAGTTAGGCCACTGCCATTGTACTGTCACCAGGGTAGAGGCTGGGTGTCGGCCCGTGTCCAGAGAAAGAGAAGGGGTAGGTAGGGGGTGACTGGGTTGGCCTGAGTTACAGCTCCACAGCCCCAGTGATGAATGGCTGGACTATGTGCTATTCATCACCTGCTTAGAGCTGCGGACACTGGCCCCAGTCTCCCTCCACACCCCCTCCACCCCCCCTTCACATGTCAGCAAATGTGATAATTCTGTCATTTGTCAGGAGTGACGGAGGGTGTGGGAGTGTGTGTGGAGAAGCTGAACATTACTTCGGGGGCTACAGACACACACATACACACACACACACACCGCACGCACAGATACATCTAAGCGAACATCAGGTACTGGTTTCTGTAAAGTTAGGTGACAGTGGGGACATTTGATGGTGCAAAACAAGCAAGCCGTTTTACGGCACATTCCACCAGGAATTGACTGGTTTTATTAGCCCCGAGGAAACGTGTGAGCCACTCTTTCCACTTTATTATGAAAATAAAATGTTTAAAGCCTCTCTGCAATTTTGTGTGTGTAAGTGTGTTTGACATAGAATGAGTTACTGGAACAAACGTGTGTGTGTGTGTATGTGTGTGTCTGTGTGTGTGTCTGTGTGTGTGTCTGTCTGTGTGTCTGTCTGTGTGTCTGTCTGTGTGTCTGTCTGTGTGTCTGTCTGTGTGTCTGTCTGTGTGTGCGTATGTGCGTGTGTTCGTGTGTCTGTGTGTCTGTGTGTCTGTGTGTCTGTGTGTCTGTGTGTCTGTGTGTCTGTGCGTGTGTGCGTGTGTGTGTGTGTGCGTGTCTGCGTGTGTGTGCGTGTGTGTGTGTGTGTGTGTGTGCGTGTGTGTAGATCCATTTCAGGACATCTACATGTTAACTCTGTGAACAGTTAATACTTCAAAATGATGCCCTCATGTCTCCTATTAAACATAATAACCTGTGAGTCAACCGTACCTTGTTACCAGAAGTGCGTGTGTGCGCGTGCACGTGTGTGTGTGCACGTGTGTGTGTGTGTTTCGTATGGCTCCGTGAATTCAGACATCAGTGTGACCTTTGGCTAACCCGGTCTTTTTTTCCTCTCTTTTTCCTGTCTTCTCCTTCTCCCTTCACAGAATCATCCAGAACCGAGTCCTGGTCTTCGTCCTTGGCGCCATCATCCTCCTCACCATCATCCTGGCTATTTATTTCAACGTGCGAGGGCACTGATGTCCACCAGTGCTCAAACCCATACTCCATCACACACACACACGCACAAACACGCACACACGCGCCGCACGTGTGATTAATAGCGACAGAAGCGTTGCTCCGGAGTAATTAGGACAAATGGTTCCCATGAATCACTCTTTGTGGGCCCTGACAGGGATCTCCTGCTCATTCTGTTGTTTTCATCGTATTGATATTATTCATGGTGTTTTCACTGGAGCCTGTTAACATGGGAGACAATCTCCTCCCTGGACAGACAGTCTGTGGGGAGTGACGGAGTCTGGGCAGGACTGGAGAGAAACAGCCCGCCACTGTGGGTTAGTCACTAGTTTCCTGCTCTGACCTAAGGTGGCCTGTGTGTGTGTGTGTGTGTGTGTGTGTGTGTGTGTGTGTGTGTGTGTGTGTGTGTGTGTGTGTGTGTGTGTGTGTGTGTGTGTGTGTGCGTGTGCGTGTGCGTGTGCGTGTGCGTGTGCGTGTGCGTGTGCGTGTGCGTGTGCGTGTGCGGGTCGGTGAGTGCATGGGTTGGTTGGAAGTGCGAACGTGTGTGTGTGTGTGTGTGTGTGTGTGTACATATATATCTGTAAACAGGACTTTCTCTCCTTTCCTGTCACCTATTCTTAATAACTGTAGACTTTGTCAGATTAACATTGTGTCGGATTAACATTGTGTCAGATTACCATTGTGTCAGATTACCATTGTGTCAGATTACCATTGTGTCAGATTAACATTGTGTCAGATTACCATTGTGTCAGATTAACATTGAGTCAGATTAACATTGTGTCAGATTAACATTGTGTCAGATTAACATTGTGTCAGATTAACATTGTGTCAGATTAACATTGAGTCAGATTAACATTGTGTCAGATTAACATTGTGTCAGATTAACATTGTGTCAGATTAACATTGTGTCAGATCACCATTGTGTCGGATTAACATTGTGTCAGATTACCATTGTGTCAGATTACCATGGTGTCAGATTACTATGGTATCAGATTAACATTGTGTCAGATTACCATTGTGTCAGATTACCATGGTGTCAGATTACTATGGTGTCAGATTAAGATTGTGTCAGATTACCATTGTGTCGGATTAACATTGTGTCAGATTACCATTGTGTCAGATTACCATTGTGTCAGATTACCATGGTGTCAGATTACCATGGTGTCAGATTACTATGGTGTCAGATTACTATGGTGTCAGATTAACCTTGTGTCAGATTAACCTTGTGTCAGGTTAACCTTGTGTCAGGTTAACCTTGTGTCAGATTAATATGGGCCCACTATATGTGTTCACACTGACACACAGACCCAGTTATGTGTTAATTGTCCTCTGTCAAACTGGTCAATGCAATACAGAACAACACAATGAGAGGCTGTATTCAGAGGCCCTGCTTTCATTAATGCACATACACATTTGTAAACTGAAAGATATATAAATATATATATATTTACGACCCATAGAAAGAGTATGATATAGTGGGCTTGTGTTTCTGGCTTTTGTCAGAGATCCAAGATAGATCCAGGATTAGCTAGGAATGCCTCTGCCCCCATACACAGTCTCAGATTACTCCCATTACTGCTGTCTGATAGGCTGTAAGACATCTGTACATAATACCGACTCCATCACTCTTCCATTGTATCTGCATAGATGACATTGTTTGAGATCTGCACGAAGTAGGCAACACGCGTGAGACGTGCGTAGAAATGCAGAAGGATCACATTAAGTTGTTAGTTCTCTCATACTAGCAGTGAGTCTGTTCCTATTTATTTGTAAGTATTGTCCTAGTATTGATGATTGCGTTTGTTTGTGGTCACGGTCAATGGGTACGTGAACGTGTCGATTTTCTGATTCGCCTTTTAACGTGACACAACCTGTCTGTCGTCTTTGACCAGCGTTCGTTCGGTTTCGCCAGTTCAGGACCAGCCGAAAGCACGGGCCGCTTGTGACCTGTGGTTGTGAACTCACATCCGAGTCGTCGTTTTTAATTTGAATGAAATTCCCCCGTTGAGTCTTTAACGCGAACATAGTCAGGCTCTTATACCAACCTGTCAATATAATGTGTTTTTAGGATGTTTAGCGAGTCTGCAGATGGATAATTAAAGGGGATGTTTAGTTGCGAAGGCTGAATGACACAAACACACTCTGCACACAGACACACACTCCTCCGCCCGGTCAGTCCGGACGCCCTGCTGCCTCGGTTGAGCGGCACGCTCGCGCACGAGAGCACATTTGCTATTCCGTTTCAGGCCTCGGCAGATTGTCGTACTTGGGAAGCGTCCTTGGTGGGCGGGCCCTTCTCTGCCATCACCTCCCAGAAGCCCCGGCGGCTTCAAAGGTTCCAATTAATGGGCAACAAAACAGTGCTTCTCAGGCCGTCCCGCGTGGGCCCTAACCGGGGAGGGTTATCATTAGAAACTGGGGTGATGATGAGGAGGAGAGTGAGGGTCCCTGCCAGTTGGACAGACCTCATCTGATAATCACCTTCTCCCATCAAAGCAGAACCCTCGCGGAGGTTTTGGATGTCTGTGCAGGCCGGTTTTGTTTAGCAAACGTTTTATTGTTTTTCTGTACTTATCTCCTGTGTGTGTGTGTGTGTGTGTGTGTGTGTGTGTGTGTGTGTGTGAGTCTGTGTCCTCGTGAGCTTGTCCTCTCCCCCTCTCTCCCCCTTCTCTCCCCCTCTCTCTCCCGGCCTGTCAGGCTGATTCGCGGCACAGCGTTGCGGCACAGCGCCTGCCTCCCTCCGCCGTGCTCGGTGCTCGGTGGCTGTGGCAGGCTGAGAGAACGCGGCTCCATTTGAAGTTGTAATGGTGTCAAAAAGTCAGGGCTGACTGACAGGCGTCATTCCCACAGGACCTCATTAAAAACACACCCACTTGACAAGGAAATAATTGAGCGCCGGGCGACAACGCTGCCTGTTCTGTATTTAGGTGTTTTTATTTTCTTTCATTATTAGTTCCGGCTATTATGTTCATTAAGAAATGGCATTAAACGACTTTAGATGGGTGACGAGGGACTAACGATTTATTTTCTTGGTGGTGGGGGGGGTGTATTTAAAAAGGACTGTCATGTGATACCTTGGTTTGGCAGATGTCTGGTGTCGTCTGCCAGCTTGGTACAGGGCTTTTTAATCTCATTTCTTTCGTTCCTTCTCTCTACCCGTCCTAGTTCCTTTTTTCCCAAGCCCCCCAAAAAAAAGCATGTTCTTCATCCATTCCTCTGTCCTTGTTTCCTTTCCTCTCGCTCTTTCCCTCCTTGCCGCGCGGGCAGTGGGTGCCTTCGGAATATAAAATGGATTATTCATTAGCCTCATCACCGCTGTGGCTGATTTGGTTTTGAACGAGTGCAGGAGGAGGATGGGAAACTTGTCAGAAATGGGTTCTATCTCGTTCCAAAGGGGCAACAAAAGCAGCAGGTACCGACAGCGTTTAATATTTCATCCGGCCCTGTTTAACCTGTCCTAACGGACCGGAGGTGTGTGTGTGCCATGCAGACAGGGAGGAGACAGGGAGAAGACGGGCCTGGTTAGTATTGTCGTGTCTAAAGCCATTTGAAAGCGTCTGCTTGGCACTGATTCACTACAGAGCGAATCAGTGGAAACCTGTTGTTTTGGTACGGAATACGCCCCCCCCCCATGAACATTTTGGGAGATTGGCTACTTAAACTGGTTTAAGGGGGCGAATTGTCCCGACACACACGAGACAACCTCTCAGCGGCGTTCCTTTCCGGTACAAACGTCCCTGTCGTTTGCCAGACGTTTAGACGGCCTGGGACTGTGACAAGGAGCGTTTGAGCCGTTCTCCCTCAGAAGGGCCGGCCTTAAATGGGATAAACAGCTCCGGCGGTGGGATCGCACTGGGAGGCAGACGTTTTATCTCCCAGAGAGTGTGTGTGTGCGTGTGTGTGTGTGTCTGTGTGTGCGTGCGCCCCCTGCCCACAGAACACCAGGCAGAAGTCGACAACAATACAGATGAATCTGCTTCTGTTTGGACTGTCCACACACAGAGACGCCGTCCGCTCTCCGCTGTCACACACGTGCCGGTCCATAACCCTCGGTGCCCCTGGTATTCTCTGGCCGTAGAGACAGAGCCACGTTGTCCCTTTGTACACGCTACGGGTCACAGTTGAATGGATGCCATTCTCTACCCGTTTATTTTATCGCCATCGACGCTGGTGTTCGTTTTAATGGTGTTCATGTACACATGGCCGTGACAATGACCCCGTTCTCTGTGGAAACCAGATAGCTGAAGCCATGTAGAGACGGTGACCCCCTCGTGTGTGTGCATGCGTGCGTGTGTGTGTGTGTGTGTGTGTCCGTCCATTGATTAAGACATTGAGCTGTAATGGCCAGCGAAGTGAGCGAGATGGTCCTGTGAGCATATTCAGTGTGCGGTTGTGTTTCTGTCAGCTCATCTGTAAGTGAAGTCAAACATCTTCCTGACGGGATCTATTTGACCCTCTGGTCGGTGGCCTCGCTGAACATACTTCGCTGCTTTCTGTTTTTTTTGTTTTTCCGAGACATTCCGAGTAATTTCTGTCTATGTGATGAGTCCTAGTGTTGTTATTAAAGCAGTATTGCGTTTAAATAACAAAGATGCCCTGTCATTATTTCCTGTCGTCCCCCTTATCCCCACACCTCAGTCACATTTGTGAAGTCCTGACACTTGGGAAGGAAGTTGAAGAAGCTGAGGAACTCTAAATCCGCCCACAGCACATATTAAGTCCAATCCCCCGTTTTGCGGCACTGACCTCAGGTCTGTAGTGGCGGTGTCGCCGTGACTCCCGGCACAGGCAAACCGCGTCGTCACAGACCGCATCAGCATCGTCCCTGAAGAACACTGGCATATCTTTGGTACTAAAACGCACGCTTAACCGCTACAAAGGAGCACGGTCGCTGGCGTTGGCTGCCATTTGCATGGTAATAGGAGCTTAATATAATGCACCCTGTGTTAGAGCTATATAAATGTGTGTAGTTTTAACCTCTAGTTTCATTAAGGCAAATGTTCAGAGTGTCATTACAGCCCTAATGGTGAATAGTGACGATGCTGTGGCGACGTTGGGAATCGTTTTATAGGTAATCGTTTGGCGCCGCAGTGAATAGAGTCCGCCAAACACGTTGGACACGTCGAGATCTGTCTGTTTTCACAGACAAAAAGCATCACTCCGTTCGACCCTTTAAACATCGTATTGCCTATCGAGACGGAGTGCGAGGAATTGATGGAGAGATGGGCGGAGAGTGCGTAACGTGCTGTACAGTCATTTACTTTGCATAAGGTGTCTTACTAGAAAATATTGTAAATTTCCAACTGGGAGGCATCGGTGGAGAAATCACTGTCTTCAAACGACGGACTGCCATTCATGTTCTCAATAGCCGGAGATCTGAGCAAACGGTGATAACCTGCGACATCTTCCTGGAAAACGGGGATTCGATCAGCTTTGATGGGGCACATCCTCTATGACAGGCTACTGAAGAGTTGGCTAATGAACTGAGAGGGGGGGGGGGCATCGCTTAGCAAGGAAACATGGAGGGAGAAAAGAGGCAGGGAAGAAAGAGCGGGGTACAATTGCATCAGTGAGGAATTTCATATGCATGGCTGTCCAAACATGAGCATCAGTTCACAGATTAGACGGATGGATGACATGAGAATGACCGGATGGATGACGAGACAGGCAGACTGGATGGGTGGGTGAAATGAGAAAGACAGACTGGATGGATAAAATGAGAAAGACAAGTTGGATAAAATGAGAAAGACAAGTTGGATAAAATGAGAAAGACAAGTTGGATAAAATGAGAAAGACAAGTTGGATAAAATGAGAAAGACAAGTTGGATAAAATGAGAAAGACAAGCTGGATAAAATGAGAAAGACAAGTTGGATAAAATGAGAAAGACAAGTTGGATAAAATGAGAAAGACAAGTTGGATAAAATGAGAAAGACAAGTTGGATAAAATGAGAAAGACAAGTTGGATAAAATGAGAAAGACAAGTTGGATAAAATGAGAAAGACAAGTTGGATAAAATGAGAAAGACAAGTTGGATAAAATGAGAAAGACGAGTTGGATGTGTGGCCGCACACATATTGCTGCTGAGTGGGTTCGGTTCCCACCGGTGCCGTTTACCGCACACTCTCCTCTGTCTTCACCACTTTATCTGTCTCCCCATTAAACAAGGAAAATGCAAAAAAATATATATTCAAAAAAGGATGGACGGATGACATGAGGAAGATGAAGACAAGGGAAATCAAACTCTCCCCGTTCTCTATCCCCCTCCGTGACACCTCTGCCTCGGAAAGGGGTGGTGGTGATTAAATATTTATGGTGGCTCGTCCAATCGGAAAGCTTGTCTGACGATCATGCTTCACAGGGCAGGAAGTGGGATTGGCTTCTTGCAAACGGGGCCCCTACAGGTTGGCGTGCGGGGTCAATCGAATGTGGAGTTCAGAGGTTAAATGATCTTTATTACGTCCTCATGTCCTGGTCCAACTTCCCCTCATCATACCGTAGAACACGTCCAACACATTAGGATGGGAACCCGCTGGCCTGCAGGTGGATCTCATGCTTAGAGATGTGTTTCAGTATTTAGGACAATGTTTGTTTTTAAAACTGGTCATTTGACTTATATGCAACTCACATAGACATGATTTGGGTATTCAATATGTATTCACTGAACACAGACACACCTCTTCTAAGTTGTATGGAAGCTGCAACAAAATGCACAACTTTTGTTCATCTCAAGGACTTATCTGACGGCCCAGATGAATAGAGGCCTTATTGATTTTTTCCCTTTCCGTGCAGTTACTGGGATTACCCATTTGCTCATTCATTTTTAAAGACAACCTGGGATTCTTCCTCTTTTTCCCCCTCACTCTTCTCTCTGTATCTTGCTTTTTCTACACGATCGCGCCTCCCCTTTTCGTGGCACAGTCCCTCCTCGACCCTGAGAATTGTAATTCTGCTATAGATCACAGCTGTTGAATATTAGGCCTTACAAAAGTGGTTAAATAAAATATGTTCAAATGGTCCAGTCCCAGAGGCTACGGCAGAAATTTTAATCAGGTGAGAGGAGTCAGTGGGGGATTGTGGGTAGAGGGAATCACTGAAATCCTACTGTCCGAGTTTGTGGAACAGGAGGAGATATTAGACCAAATCTAAATCACCAACACCAACAGCGTGAACGCGCAGGAACGTTCTGCACGAACGCACGAGGCGCTAGTTCAGAGATTATGATGATAAAAAAGGTTGGTTCTGCGTCTGAGGTTTCAAGGTTAGAATTTAAACAATGCTTTCGTCGGGTTTGACCCAGAGGTTTTGCTCGTATACCAGCACACACAGAGACGCCCTCTTGTTACGCCGCAATGATGAGATAAAGGTCTTTAGAGGGTCTTATGGTCATAACTAAGCTGCCAAGACAATTAAACACACAGGCAATCAATTGAGTCTCCAGGTATTAAAACTGTCATTTATGCTAAACCGGACAACCCTTTTACGACCTGGATCTCAACTCCTGACCGGAGTAGGTTGTGGTCAGCGTTAAGCGTACTTGTAACCACCATTGTTAGTGTGGTTTTGCGTGGACCTCTATGCGTTACATTTGATTCACACTTTAACTGGTTCCGGCTTTTCCAGGTCTGCGTATTTGTCTAGAACGGACGTGAGCTTAGAGCCTCCTGTGACATAGGAATTGAAGCCTTTCATTCGGGTGCGAAGACTGACCCCGTACAGCCGGCGTGCAGAAGGGCTGTGGAGCTGGACTGTCCATAGAGAGTGATTGATCGGAGCTTTATCCCGGTGTGTGTTCAGAAGTCTGCGAGACGCTCAATTACACTCTGGGATTAGAATGCTGAATTCACAGACTCGCTCCCTCTGAGAAAAACCTGTGACCTTCAGTCAGGTGTCAAACTCGGAACAACATCAACTAGAGGTTTGGCATCGACGGTTGAACACTGTGAGTCAGATATGGGTACTATTTACCGAAAGGGTGTGAGGTACCGAAATTCACAATTTGACAGCGTAATATTCATATTTGGTTGTTTTTTTTACATTTTTGGGGTGTTTTGGAAGGCTGTTTATCCACACACGCCTTGCGTACAATACACCCGCACAAGCCATTACTACACATTAGAATAATAATTATTGTGTGCATAGCAGCTTATGAATCATTAATCTGCCTGGGTTCCATCTGGGGGTTCCTGTCGGCGGGGGATCTGAGGGGAGGGGTACCACAGACAAGCCAGTACCATGATAGCGGAGGAAAAATATGAATGAGAAACAGACATAGAGAAATGCGTTGCATTGTGAAAGGGTCGGCCTAACAGAACTCAACTGTGAATGTCAGGCGCAGCAGAACATGTACACACTATGCATTTGTCCTGTAAACATTTCATTGTTTTCTTGGAACTTGGACTGGAGAACCACAAAGCCCAGTTCACACCTGGCTCTAAAATATGTGCCCTGATCTCGTTCACATTCTCGACCGTGTCGACGGTTTAAAACGGGGCAGCGAACTGGCAGAAGACACAGAGCGACCTAAGCAGCGAAGTCCGGCACATGTTGTGCAAACGCGGACGGGTTACACACGGGGCCAAAAATCTGAATGTGGACAAGATCTGGACGTGAGGCGATCAGGTGTGAACGAGGCCCAAATCACGGGTTGAGACGTTTGCTACGGTTGAAGGCCGAGCGGAAAAATGATCTTACAGCTTTTTGCATCTACCACAACGGCGGAGAGTTCTTCAATTTATTGTCAGCGAGATGGAATAATGAGGTTCAATTAGAGTGAGAAATGCCTGACCTTGGACAGTAATGTAACAAGTTGGGCAAGAAAGAAAGAGCATTTGGTTATACAAACTAGAAATTCTTCTTTTGTAGCTCCACGTGAATGCGACATTTTAATTCTTAATAAATTCTCCCTTGAATGGTACTAAATCCGTGCCAGAAAGTATTCCACACACTTGACTTCTTCCACATTTTATAACGTCAACGACTGCATTGAAATTCTTTTAAATTGACATTTTCTCACTAATCTACACACAATACACAGTCACATCCAAACGGAATTTGGTTTTTAGGAATTCATTACTAATGAAAAGCCAAAATATCTTTCTGCCATTAAGTATTCAGCACCTTGGTTAAGGAAAGCCTCAATCCGGAATTGGTGTTCACGTGATTTTGATTGAATAACCCTTGTGTACAGTACACACTATTGTTCATGAGGTCCTTCGGTTCGGTAGTTAATTTCAAGCTCATATTTAACCACAAAGCCGTGGAAGGTTTTCCAAAAACTCGAAATACAAAAGCAGGCACTGGCTTTCCCTTGAGCAAGAGACAGTTATTAATTAGGCTTTGGATGATGTATCAATACCCACAGTCACTACAAAGATACAGGTCAGTCTTTCTAACTCAGTTGTCTGGCAGGAAGCAAAGCCCTCGGGGACTTCTCCTTGAAGCCAGCGGTAATTTTAAAACAGTTACAGAGTTTAACGGCTGTGATAAGATGCAGCTAAACCACTGTAGTTACTTAAGACCAACCTTAATGACAGAGTTAAAAAGGAAGCCAGAACGCAATAAGAATATTCCAGAACACGCATCCGGTTTACAGAAATGGGAGTTGCTTCAATTAAGCAATCTCTTAAGTGGGAATTGCGGATCACCGTCTTTGGCAAGCCACCGTTTTTGCAATGTCCAACAAACAACTTGACAACCAGGTTGTAGAATTGAAAATAGATTATTGGGCAAAGATTATAGAGAAACTCAAACTAAAATGGTGCTTCCCACATCCACAGAGAGTGAAATATTGATGTAGCCGATGAAAATACCTACAGTATGGCTGTTTTTGTTTACATTTTGCTGATAGATTTTCAGTTCCACTCTTAGTATTCTGTGGTGATTGTTGGCCACAAATGACAATGAATTGAATGGTAGTTCACTTTTTTAGTATTCGTTCATGTCTAGAAAACTGACAGGTTGAATACTTTCCAACAGCTCTGTATCCTGTTCAATGACCGGGGATGCTTAAATCCTACAGCCAATGTAAATATTCAACCTGGCACAGGTCCTCAATCAGTTTAGGCATCGTTATTTGAAATTCCAGAAGGAACTAATGTTATAATTGTCCAAATGTAATAGCAGGTAATGTGTGTGTAAATATATACGGTATATATAGTATTAATAGAAGTCAAAACTAATTTCCTGAAACTTAATTGCTTTTTACAATTAGATTTGGTTAATGTGAGAAATATGAATATAAATTGCACAAAACTCCGTCATCTACACAAAATACAATTTATTTTGTACACCATTTTAGTCGGGCAATAACATAAACACACACCTATAAGAGTGAATCAGAAGTTAACGGTTGTGTCTTTTTGTGTCAACCAGGTTGTAACCTTTCAGCTCATTCTAACCTGGTGGCCCTGAACGCACCTCACTTGACCCTTCACCCTTTAACTCTTTATGATAATAGAAAGGCCACGTGTCTCTCAGGGAGGTCGAATGGTATTGTATGTTGGTGACTACAAATCGGTCAGAATCTAAAAGGGACCGTTTTCTGAGGACTAAACCTGGATGGATCTACGCATGGATACAAGCTGTGGTCACGAGCAGGTGCAGGTGCTTACAGAATTAACAATGGATTTGGCAAGTTGTCATTGGGTCAACTCATATGAAATAAAATATTAACGTTTTGCATTTAAACCTGCCCCTGTTATTACATGAACAACAATCCATGATATTTCCTGGTTGAGGTGTGACTAGACATTGGCTACATCTCTTTTAACGTTTATAGGACAGGAGACCGTACTGTCTGCGTTTAACAGACAGTAACAACTCAGATGCCTGTACAAACCCCAGCAGACATGAAATACAACGACCATGCAGATTGGGTGGATTTAGTCCTTACAGGCAACCCTTTTATACCAAGAAACATTCTGTATGGGTGTTAATGTACTTTATATAATGGAGATTGTTATTCAGGTGTAATCTGGTTACTCTTCACAGTCCAATCAGTTCTCCACACTGTCACCATCCACACCCAGTAAGTCAAGTAAACTGACCAATATCTGAGCAAAATTACCCGTAAGAGACAAATAGAATGGCATCCCATCTAAGCGACGAGTGATGTAAAACGATCAAAACACACTATCTTATACAATCACACAAAGACACAGAATGGATACAGTTTTATTGCATTGTTCGTCAATCAATGTACCACTTGTAATTTGTTGTGTTTTGTTTACTCCACAGGAAGTAGCTGGGGACATAAATAAATAAACGGTTAGGAATTTAGTGCGTAATTACGTATTCATTTTTAGAAATGTGTAATAATGAATTATTCAACTAATTATGTAGAGATATGATATCAACTGTGTTACTATTATGTTATTAATACAGGTATGATTTATGACTTTGAAATGAAGAAAACCTGGTTGTCTCAGTAAAAAGCCTGCACTTCATCTGTACAGTTCCAGAACCAGAAGTTCCTATAGGAAGGTGAGGTCCAGGGTTCATCTGTACACAACTAGAACCAGAAGTTCCTATAGGAAGGTGAGGTCCAGGGTTCATCTGTACACAACTAGAACCAGAAGTTCCTATAGGAGGGCGAGGTCCAGGGTTCATCTGTACACAACTAGAACCAGAAGTTCCTATAGGAAGGTGAGGTCCAGGGTTCATCTGTACAGAATGTCCTGGTTGATGGACGACTTCTCACTCTGCCAAACCCACCGACAGAACTAACCACGGAAAGGCCTGAACGTCAACCAAATAAATAAATAAACAGGACACATCAAAGGGATTTTCAAAAAGAAAAACAAAGCCAGCACATTCACACATACGGAGAGAGAGAGCGAGAGAGGGGGAGAGAGAGAGAGAGAGGGGGAGAGAGAGAGAGAGAGAGAGAGAGGGAGAGAGAGAGAGAGAGAGTGAAGAACTCAGAGGACTAAAAACGTGCAGGGAGTTTACTCTTCAATGACACCCAGCTTGAAGAAAATATCAGACAAAACAAAACACAGTAGTGAGAAGTGTCTGTTTGATAACCCTAACTCGCCTTTCTTCTTGTCCCTGATATGTATTTTCTCCTTTTCTCCTCGCACCTCCTCTCTCCTCCCGGTCTCTCCTTCTCTCAGTCTCTCCCCGGCTTTTAATCAGCAGACATTGGCCGGCCTGTATTCAGTGAGCCTGGGCCCAGTTTAGTACAGTTGAAAGAACACATCAGATTTCTGCTGCTTTCTCTCAGGGCTGATAATATGGCTCGTCTTACCTGTTAGGGGCTATTGACGCGTCCCCTCCCCTTCAAATGAACTTCACACAGGGAGATTGACAGAAACACAGAGAGAGAGGGCCTGTCTGACTGGCGGCCCTGTCAAAGTGCACCCAGAGGTACTCCCCCAGCCTCCCCCACACACACCCCCACTCCCTCACCCTGTCTCACACTCCCTTTCCACTTGCTGGCTCTCTGAGTTAATTCGGTCTTAATGGTACAGTAATGGCCGAAGCAGACATGCATTGGTGACCACACACACACCTACACACACAGACACACACACACGTGATTGTATAAATACACACTGTTAGACATGCGCACACACACACACACACACACACATTAATCCACACACACACACACATAAGTGTATAAATACACACTGTTAGACATGCGCACACACACACACACACACATTAATCCACACACACACACACATAAGTGTATAAATACACACTGTTAGACATGCGCACACACACACACACACACACACACACATTAATCCACACACACACACACATAAGTGTATAAATACACACTGTTAGACATGCGCACACACACACACACACACACACACATTAATCCACACACACACACATAAGTGTATAAATACACACTGTTAGACATGCGCACACACACACACACATTAATCCACAGACACACACATAAGTGTATAAATACACACTGTTAGACATGCGCACACACACACACACACACACACATTAATCCACACACACACACACATAAGTGTATAAATACACACTGTTAGACATGCGCACACACACACATTAACCCACACACACACGTACAAACATGCTCACACACACTATTCTGTTATATATACATATCGAGACAATGAGTTGGAAAAAACTTAAGCAGAACTCCCAAGAGGCTAATGCTTGCTAATGTGTACCGAGATGCTAATCTCTAATCTCTAATTTTTTACATAATATTACTTTTGTTGTTCTTCGTCTCTGGCTGCCCGTGTGTGTGTGTGTGCGCGAGCGTGTGTGTGTGTGTGCGCGAGCGTGTGTGTGTGTGTGCGTGTGTGTGTGAGCTACAGCTGACAGATAATGACAGTTTATTTGCCCAGAATCTTGACAGATGCAGCATGGCGATAAACCGTGGGAAGTTCCCTTTACCACAGAGAGCCCTAATAGCCTGTATGATGACACTTTATCTGGAGTTTGTGCATATAATCACTAAACTAAAGAGGTGTAACCTCAGGGCCCCGGGGTCACCCGATGACATTTGACATCTTTATAATTAACTCGGAAGGTCTAATCTCTTCCTTCAAATGACGCGCGGCCATATT